>QZWR01000154.1:0-33165 GCA_004114325.1 Zoophagus insidians
AACCAGAGAAGAAATAATAATAATAATAATAAGGAATTTCCGACTATTATTATTATTATTATTATTATTTGAAGAGTGTATAATGTCAGGCACTATAATTAATTATAGGGCATGACAGAAACACCGGGCCATCTTCCTCCAGAACAGCGCAATGACCCTTAGTGTTCAAAATGGCAGCGTATGATGGAAGATAACCGTAATGGCTCGAGTCCGATTGAAGGAGTTGAGCTTTCAATCCCTGCAGTGTACGGTGGGCAACTTGGTACGTATTTTATATTCCCAACCCTTCCAAAACTCGGAGAAGACCCTTGGTGTTTGCCTCCCGACGTTCCAAGTGAAACCAGTCGGTTACCACCCGCAGTTTCTGAAGAAACTTGGGCTTGGTGCATTTTTCACTGTCAGAGGAGTTGAGTCGGCCACAGGAATGGGGAATGCAGATAGTTGGAGGCTGCATCCGACGACCAAAGTTGTAATTCAGACGGAATAAGCAGTCCTCAGTAGAGCACCGAACATAGTAGCGCCTCTTGTCGCTGAGGACAACCTTGAAGTCTCTGCGAAGGCGCATATGGAACAACTTGACTGTCTGAACAATGTCCTCTTTGCTCGTATACTCGGCCTCTGTCAAGTATTCCATAGAGTCAAACTCTTCGGCCTCACTGTGATCTTCAGAAGAATAAGTAGCTTCAGAGCAAGAATGGGATCTCTGGCTTGAGGAATCCGAAGTCGACATGGGCAAAATTAAGGGACGCCTGCTTGTTGCAAGAGGTATCTTGGTATTTGTTGACGCTCTTAGGTTTTGAAACCTAACTTGCGACCTTTTTCAAGGCCTATGTACTTGAGGTGGGAGGGAGTGTCAAGGCCAGAGGCCTAGGCAAGAGGGAGGGCAAAAGAGATCAGACGAGGTTATTATGAAACAGGAAATTTATTGGGATAACCAGAGTAGATGGGAAAAGCCTTCCATCTACTCTGAATAAAAAGCTGATTTACACCAATCAGCATCCAGAGTTTTCACTCACAGTTTTGCAATTATCATATGTCACTACTACCTAAGTAGTACGTGACAGGGAGAGGTGCCGAAGGGGAGAGTTTCCACTCAGGAGATGGAGGGTGAGGAGAGAAAGTAAGAGAACACACAGGAGGGGGTGGTGGGGAAAAGGTTAATTTTATTCAAGTGAAAGAAGTTGGGAGGATTATAACGTTAACCCCAACAATCCTTCAACCAATTAAAACAAGCGTCCACGTCATCAATACACATGGCTTCATTCACTCAACATGAAACCAATCACATGATGCCTTTCCAATCCTTCCATGACCTTCCAGAATATTCCGCAATAACTATTCAAGTCAATAATAATAATAATATTTAAATAAATATTTAAATATTAATCATTGCATTGATGACCATGGAATTATTTCCTCACAACGCCATGGCATATTTTTGGAATTTTGAAACTCGGAAGGTATATTTTTGAGACTATCCCAAAAATATATTGGTTATTCGCTCCCTCAAAAACTCATGTGACTGTTCATTCTGACAAAAATTTGGTTCTTCCCACTTGAAATTTTATTCAATCAAGTCACTGGATCCACATCAACGTCTCGTGGGGGGATAAAGTAGCGTGCGATTTTGAGGGATCAAAAGTGAAAGAAGAGAATTGGTGGTGGGAGCAAAGGGGAGAATAAACCTTTTGTGAAGGGAGTTAAGAAAACATCTTTTATTTCTTATTCGTTCATCTTTTAACAAATCCCCTCAAAGCTTTTTCAATTTCTTCATTCCTTTTAGCTTATTTTTCTTTCAACATTAAACTTTTTTCTGTAATTCTTAATTCTGCAATAGTTGAAGTTCCTGCAACAGACAATTATTTTCATTTGAAATGATATATAAAAATCGTTAACGGGACCTCTTAGTGGTTCTGTAAAATTTAAACCATATGCTGAAAACTCAATTTACCGAATTAAATGCAGCAATGGAATCTGAAAAGATTAATAACTCCCATAGACATCAAAAGGATATTATGACACCTTTGGTGGGAAAAATCTCCAAGTATTCGCTAGATAAATTTTATGGTCAATATCAAACTCTCCCTGAAAATGGTTCCTGGGGGCCATTGTACTGGAAATTTCCAACGGAGTTATGGGATTCTATGCAAACATTTAATTGCAGATTAATTACTTAATTCAGTAAATTTTGATCCCACAGAATTTCATGACCAGTGGAAGCTGAATTCAAGTTCTTTATTCTCTAAATCCTTTGCCTAAAACGAAATGAATAATGTCGATTTATCTCCAAGAAAAAAGAACTTGAATTAATCGATATAAGATTATACGACATGGATGTGGACGAGGTTCCAGTTTTCCTGAACCAGTTGCGCGAAGTCCGAGAGAATTGTCTTTAAGTTTTATGTCGAATCCAGAAGTACTGAGAAATAAACGTGGTCGACCCAAAGGGGCCAAGGAACGGTGTAATCAATGGGGCAAGTCACATTTTGAATTCGTTATGGGAAACTAGTGTGGTAATTGTGGAAATGCAGGTCATAATTTTCGCACTTGCAAGGTATAATAAACGATATTTATTATTAATTGATGACTAGCAAAATTTTTTGTGTTGCAAGGAGTTAGGTGAATAACCATTTCAAAAAATTTTCCAACCTTTTCAACGTGACTTTTTGAGAGGGCGAATGTAACTTTTCGTGGGGTATTTTTGTAATTCTCCCAAAAGAAACAAAATATCCGAAATCAAAATTCCGTTGATCCAATCACAGTATCCCAGAAGCCTAAAGTGATCCACACATCGCTGTACAGCGAGAATCCCATCATTTTTGGGACAACATAAATAGCATTAGTTTTCTTCCCAGGACCCCACAAGTTACACATCAACTTCCGCATCAAGCTTTTCTCCCAAGACACTTTTTCCCGAACATTTTCAAACATGAATTTCTCCTCCTCTCTCTTCCTTCTCGCTGTATTTGTCGCTCTGGCTAGCAATGTACACTCCAGCCCTCTTTGTGGTGAGGAAGGAGGTGAATGTCAACCCAGTGTGCTTGGAAAAGGCTGTAAGGCTGGGCTAGTTTGCAAAATACCACCAGGCCCTTCAGGTAGACCCTTAGCAGGCGGCAAGGGTACTTGTCAAAAGCCAGATTTAGATGTCGGGGGTGTCTGTGGTGGTGCGATCCTCAACGCAGCAAAGTGCAAAGATGGGCTAACCTGCTATATAGCCCCCCACGACCCAAAGATGACTGGTGTCCGCGGGGAATGCCGTCCTTTGGCAGCTGAAGGAGCCCCTTGTGGAGGAAGTACGCGCTATCCAGCAGTTTGTGATGAATATTTCAAGTGCACATATCCTCCTCCTCCTCGCCCAACCGGGTATGATAGCGCCCCTGCCCCCCCTATCCTTGGTCAGACCGGAAGGTGCAAGCGAATCGTCATGGCTTAGAAATACATGATTTGAATTTCATCATCTAATTATTTTGTTTATCTCTCTGGTTAAGAAAGTCACCACCACAAACACCAATGTTGACTCCCTTTAAAGTGCTTTTCGTATTGTACACTTTTAAGAATATTTCGAAAGTATCATCCAAACATTTGATCAATTAAAAACTATAAAGAACATGGTGAAAAACAAAATCAGAGTAAAATCACCATGGCCGAGAAGGGACTCTAATATTTCGTACCAGCAGGTAAAAGCCTGGATCCAAGCGATGAACAGAAGTCTGGAAAATCGCATGGTGTATCGATTAATGTTGTGATTATTGCCTAGATTACTATTGCATAATCCTTAATAATGGCTATTTTCAGAATAACCAATTGATAAGACTTCTTACAGTTTTACCATGGCTTGGACATTTATTATCAGTAAGAGTTGGAATTCTTGGCAAAATAAAAGCTGATCAATGTGGGGATGATTCTTTCTTCTTCTGTTTTTTTTACAAGCCATAACCTTACCATTTATTTTTGAAAGAAACAAGCATGTCTGACCAAGATCGTGGAAATAAGGAAGAAGAGCACCACCACTCGAAGATGGGTACTGCTCTCAAGGTTGCCGCTGGAGCTGCGGCAGTCGCTGGTGCTTACAAGCTGTACAAGAATCACGAAGACAAGGAACGAGCAGAGAAAGAAGCCAAGTTGTATGAACTTGAGCATGGAAAGCTGGGAAAACACTAGTTTAAAATAAATCTCGTTTTTTGCAAAGTTTTGCTATGAATAATCCGCTACATCCGCTACACCAGGGCTCCAATCTGATCAATCTCTCCCATCCTTCTATCGGAACAGGCGGTTCCATCTTTGGGCCCAGAGTTTTAGTATCTGAGGGAACAAAGATCTTTTCCAACGTAGCTTCGTTATGCTTCTGCTGCATAAACCAAGCAATTACGGCTTCGTTTTGACCAAGTGATAATGAGCAGGTGCTATAGACCAAACTGCCTCCTGGTTTCAACAATAACCAGGCCCTTATTAGTAGAGCTTTCTAACACGGAAAGTGTCTGGTAAAGTAGTTAATGGCAGAAGTTACCTGTAATGCCTGTAGTTCTAGGATTCTCGCATCATTTAAATAAACCGCCGCCTGTTCTATCCAACCATTTTTCCACACATGCGCCAGCGAACCATCGTGAGAACCTACCGAGCGCCACCATCACCTAATCCATGCGAAGGAAGAAGTGCGTACATTCTGCATCCACCAACACTTTGTCGTAAAGCAGGCTGGGGAATTTCAACTGTGGATCAAATCTCAAAGCTCGAGTAGCATAAAAGACGGGGATTTTTAACTGAGTATCAACATGGGAGGAAGTGTTGATAGACGTAGATTGCATAGGAATTCCCTTAAACTGCGATGGCGCATAAACGTCGAATTCTGTGCCGTCTTGGTTAAATAACCTGGCCCTTTCTATTCGAAATTTCTTGAGCAACGATCGACAAGTGGATAATCGAGGGGTTGATATATCCACCCCCGTAATAGTACCATTTCCACCCTTCAACACTGTCCCCAAGATGCACAACTTTGCACCTATGTTTTCTTAGTAAAAGGAAGGTGAAGAATACCAGGAGCACAGCACAGATCCAAGACATGGTCATCTGGTTGAACCTGTAATGCGTTCAAAGCAATATAAGAACTCTTGTCAATTCCAAGAATCTATCGTAATTCTCAGTTCATCTTTTGTACGAGGGCACAAAAGTATTACTTTTCCCTCCTGGTATCTATTCCTCCCCCACACGGATTTCCATCAAGGTAGTGAGAAAAGTGGTACAGATTGATGGAGTGTAGCTTGGTATTGCTGGCCAATTGGAATAACCTGGGCAATCCCTCAACTGGTTCAGCACCCAAAGCTTTTAATTCCTGTTTGTTTTCTAAAAGGGCATAAAAATAACGAAGCTTTGGTTGATTGCTGGGATCGTAATTTTCTAGCGATATTTGTTCCTTGTTGGCATATTCCAAGAAGGCTGAGGGCAGTGTTGACATTTGCAGCGCACACCTGACACCCAGTTTATGTTGAAGTCGTTGTTCAAGCAACACATCCAGCCGAGATTGTTGAAAGGCCAGGTTTACAAGGAAGAGATTGTCAAGCTTTATGAGAGCATTCCTGAGAAACATCTACTAGAAGTTCAGCGGGATTTCACCTACGGAGCACTCCGACTTTGTTGCCATGACTTTTTAAAAGATCTCTTTCAAACTCAACAAAAGCAGGGCCTGGTGTTTAAGCGGCAAGTATATACCAATTTTTTCAAGGTAATCTCTCCTTTCCTTCAACCAAACACCCGTAGTTTTATGCAAACTGTGGAGATGCCCAACTATATCAACTTATATATTGGCATTTACAAGGCATGCGGTTATTGCCACTAAGACCAATGGAATTATCTCATTGCATTCATGGAAGATTGCGCAACCATGAATTTGAACACGCTTTATGGCTATTTCTACGATATCCAAGTGCAGAAGTCGATGAAAGTGTTGCAAGAAGATTGTTTATTGCCACTACGCTGGTTGATCAAGATGCTATCACTGGATTGAAGATTGCCTCCAGATCTCCGTCTTTTATGACCAGGAAGGAATGGAATGACTTGTTGAGAGTGGCTGCGTCACAAGGTTCGGTGCCGTTTTTCGCGCTTAACGAGAATGTGAACCTGGGGATGTGTAGATTGAAGTGGCTAAAACGGCTTGGAAAAGAGCTAAACGTGGTAATCCCTCGCTTGGTTTGGTGATTTCCTTGGTCCGACTGGCTGTGACTTGTAACGATATGGACTTTGCCAACGAATTACTCGAATATCTCCCTCCAGAACTTGCCCACTCTGAAGTACTAAACAGTTACCGAGACTGGGCAAAGAGAGGAGATGAAAATCCCTTTCCAGAATTTCAATTTCTATAGCGATTTGTTAGTGTTGGTTAGGAAGTGTGTGTGGAGTCAATATAAAGTGAGAATAATTATTAAATAATATCACCCCGATGTTGTAATTTCTCTGCTTCCACGCAAACACAACTTGCTATGTCGCAAAGCCGCGATGGTAAAAAAACCGGCAGCGCCATTACTCCTAACGTGGTCGCTCCTTCCCTTACCTTGGCGCAACGGATTGCCATTTTACAGCAGCAACAGCCCGCCCAACAAAAGGCCAGCGAAATCTCTACCTTCTCCGGAAACAAGCCAGTTTCCAAACCCACTGGAGCTCGAGTGGAATATCATCAGATTTTAAACGACATTACACGGAAAACTCAACAGATAGACAAGGCTGCTGAGGATAAAAAGAAAAAGCGCGTAAGTTTGGAACGTATGAAACAACGCAGAGTTGTCGAGGCTAATAAAGCCCGCATTTTTGATGATGAGGAAGCCCCCGTTAAACCAAGAATTTATACCGCCGCCACAGTAGCAAAAGGCCCCGCCGTCTCGGCAGGCCCCCGTAGACCAAGTTTGGTGGAAAAAAACAAGGAATTGTTTGAAAGTGAAAGTGAAAACGATTCTAAAAAATTCTCCAGAAAAGCTTCAGTGGTAACTGAATCTCCCATGGCGGAATCCCCTTTGACCTCCTTCTTGCCCAGATCTTACACAAATGCCCCTTCCACTTCAGATGGTGAAGGGAAAAAACTCAAGAATGACTGGGTGTTGAAAAAGAACAAGACTTTTAATGAACCTCCCGACTCGGAATCTACGCGGAAAAAATCCTTGACCGCTGAAACAGCTGCCGCCAAATCTTCTGCCATTAGCACGAGCAATGATATTCCTACCACTTTGGAACAAAAACGACAAATGATTTTACAAAAGCTTATGCCTAATCCTTCTCCTATAACCAAGGCCAAGCCAAAAGAAAAACCTACTGTCGAGATTTCTGCTTCCAATGTAAGCGCAACGCGAGAATTGATGCTCAAGATGGAGGCCAAATTAAATGCCGAAAAAGTACAACTTCATGCCATGGAACAAATGTTGGAAGATCGCAAAAAGGCAGTCATCACGCGTAAGGAACAAGAAGCTGCCCAGATCCTCGCCATTTCCCAGGCTCTACCACCGCCACGATCACCGTCATTGCCTGAACTAATTGAACCTTTGGACGATCCTGCTCTTATTCAAAGCTTGGAAGAAGAAGTAAAGGCTCGAATACATGCCAAAGCTAAAGAAAACCAACCCGAAATACCAAAAGTTACGTTTTATCGTCAACATTTGGAACAAGAGATTAAAGAACAGGTGGAAAAGCTAGAAAAAGAAAGACAACAACATCATCATCACGAACAAACTCCTTCAAAAGATAGTTTTCCTGTACTTTCAGTTGAAGCCTTGCCTGAACAACCAACTTCCACACCGCCTGCACAACAAAAGACTTTTGATTTCAATAGCTTATCCACCGAAGTAATAGCTGTTAGTGAGATCAAACATCAACTGGAGAATAAGCATGAAGAGATTCAAAAGCGAAGGAGCATCTTACAAGAGATGGAACGAACCAGGAAGCGGGCTTCTACAATTCGATCTTTGCTTATTCCTCCTGATCTTTTAACCGAATTTTTACAAAAAGAAGCTGAAGAGGAAAAAGAGTTGAAAAGTTTGGAAAAAGAGTTGGACCTGGCTGACCTTGAATTAAAACAAGAAATGGAAGTTGTCCTGCAGGTAGAAGAAAATCTAAAACATGATGTTCACTCAAATATCCTGGATGATTATCAAGATCCTCCTCCCCCTTCTACCTCTATGGTACCCGAGGTTGTTCCTGATGTTGTATCTAATGTTTTGCCTGATGTTGTATCTGAAACTTTACCCGAAGATTCGCCTAAAGCTGCATCTGAAGATGTGTCTGGATATACCCCTAAAGTTGTGCCTAAAGATACATCCGAGGTTTTGTCTGAGAATGTATCTCAAGACGCGCCGGATGAAGCATCTAGAGAAATACCTGAAGATGAAAATAAGCCTAAAGATGCACCAGAAGATGATGATAAGCCTAAAGACGCACCAGACGATGATGATAAGCCTAAAGACGCACCAGAAGATGATGATAAACATGAAGAAAATATCATGGCTTCCACAATAGAGCTGGTTTCCATTATTCCTCTTTCTTCCCCGGATATCAAGGAATCTAAACTTGAACCCGACGAAAAATCACCAATTCTTCCAATAGTCTCTATTTCACTCGATGAAGCTGCAGTAGATAAAGCTGATTCTCCACCACAAATCCCTGAAATAGTTTTAGCTGATGAGACCAAGCAAGAACAAACTATCGATCCAGTTGAACCTATTTCGGAATTAATAACCGAGTTGGACAATAACAATCGAATCAGTGTAGTTGCTCCAATAGAAGAAGAAAAAATTGATGAACCAAAATCAACAGAAGAAGTAGAAAACTTGGAAGACAAAGTTGAAGTAGCACAGCAGCAACAACAAGAAGTAGTAGTAGTACCCTTACCAGGTAATTTGTCTAAATACTCCTATAACTCCGCATAAAAAACTAGAAAAAGAAAGTCCTATTTTCCAACAATTAAGCAAGTTTCCACTACCAGAAGGCATGGAATTTAGCCCAGAAGTACCAGAAAGTAATGTTGGTCAAGCTCAAGTTACCCAGGTTGGGGTCATTGATAAATATTATAACGCTGGAGATGTGACTATTCAGCAAATAGCGCCGCCTACAAGTCCAGCTGATACCCCTCTAATGGCCAATAAAAGTCAGATATTTGAAGAAGATAATGTATTGGTGGAAAATACTGAAGAAAATGACAAGATTCTCCCTCAAGATTTGACAAGCACGGAATTAAAAGTTCACACCGATGTTGAAGTACTTGCTAATGTTGAAAAAGAAGAAGCAGAACCAGTTTCATTATCAAACATTAGCAAGCAAGAAAATACAGTAGAATCACTAATGGAAGTATCAAGTATTACAGCATTATCCAAAGATAATGGGGAAAAAGTGGAGGAAAAGACAGAACATGACGATGACTCTCCGTTTACCCCAACATACTCTGTGCTTGATGATTATACAGATATTTCCAAAGATGTTACTAGTCCAAATGATAGTCCCAAGCCTTCAAGTTCTAATACATCACCAGTGGAGCCAAGCTTGTACCCTCGTAGGAGTTCCTCATTAAGGAAGAAGAGAATGAAGAGTATAAATAGCATTGCCACATTATTGGAAAATACGCCTGAAGATACCATTACTGCTCTTCCTAGAAGAAATTCCTCATTGTTCAGGTCAGATTCTTCGGGCAGTCGCAGGAAAGTGCTTTCCATAACGCATTCAGACTTGGCCCCTCAATTAATTGAAGACTCTGCAAGTGCAATATTTGATGACATTTTCAAGGTATAAATATTTTGCAGATATTTAAAAATTCTTCTTTAGCCGGATCTAAGCAGTGATTCACCCGAAGCTGTTGGCAGGTTTAATCCTACCAGATCATTCATTGATGTTATTAACGAGGCAGAAGCAAGACAGGTTGATTCCGATGATTCTGACAGTTGTTCTGATGGTAAAACCAACGCAAGTATGTTGAAGCGACTTTCACGGTTACCCATGAAGAATGAACCCAGCACCAAAAAGTCAAATCTCCCATACAAGGGTGCCTCATTGGTCATCCCTGATCCAGAAAGGCGAATAACTCGAACCAGCTTTCTTGAAGAGATTTTGGACAGCTCAGAACTGAAGGATGACAAGTTCAACTTTCTTCGTCCCACTAGAGATGACGAAGTGCAACGACCCAAAACTGCCAATTCCTCTATTGGTGTAAAAGAGAAAGAGGAGGAGAATCGAGAATCGCCTCAACATATTGATGACGCCATTAATACGTTAATGTATCAAAAAGAATTGCTCGAGAGAGAGCGCAATGAGTTGTTTCGTCAGTTTGAGGATATTGCCTGTAGTCCCAGTCCTGACCTGAGCCTTTTGCGTAAATTAGAAGAGAGGTCCAGGATGTTGGACCATCGTCTTTCCATAGCGAATTCACGACTCATGATGCTGGAGCGACAGAGAAACGATCAATCCGTCATTTCCTCTGCGAACGAAGATGTACGTATTAAGAAAATTCGAAGAACAGCCAGGGTTGACTCATTGCTAAGAACTTCTTCGCTGGCACCTTTGAATGTTAGTAATTTGCCTAAGCGTGAAGGGTCTCTGCCTACAGACTCATCTACCAAGGTTCCCTACCGACCTCCATCGTTTGTGGGAATTGACCCGGACCCATTGAGTTCAGATGAAGCTAGGAATCGTGTGATTAGGCAGCCTGCTGAATTTGCGAGGGCACGAGCGGTAGTGGCTCGGTTCGACGCCCATGCTGCAGTGACCGCAGCAGCAGCGGCGGGAGGTCGAAAGCTTCCGGTATTCTCTGACCAAATCGACAAACTAGGGCGTAATGGTCGTTGGCAACGTCGTGATTTCCGCTTTGACGGATCTCACATTGTTTGCCTGCGCCCAGAGAAAGTTGTCGTACCACCCAATTCACTACGCATTATCCAGAATGGCGTGGATGCGAATATTCAAGGCTTTTATAATACTAAGCCACCGCTTCCCAAGGTCAATCATCCGTTGTTGGCGACGAGTGATACAACAGGACTTTGGGTTAATTACTACCAAGCGCCCAAGTGGGTTATCCCAGTGCAGGACATTATTAGCGTGGAAATGGCTGATGGATCAACGCCTGGAGGATTTGCTCGAAATAGTGGACTATTAGGACTTTCGAGATTTGTAGCATCGTTTTCAGAGGATCCTTGCAGGTTTCTGGTGCGCACCAAAATAAGAGATTACGTAATGCGCGCAAAGAATGAAAATAACCTGGCCTGTTGGTTATTCCTGCTAAGACGAATGGTGGATGCAGCTCATGAGGAGGAAGAGGAAGAAGGAGGAGAGATGATACTATTAGACACGTCAGTATCACCACCAGCGCGAATTGTCTTGACGCCAGAGCCACCCTCTGCAACACTGCCCACTTCTACTAATGTAGATGCTGCAAAGAGTCAATCGTCGTTAAATGTTAGTACCAGCGAGGAAAAGATGAAGTTGTGGCGTACGAGCTTGGTGGAACTCTGTGGGTTTGATCCAGAAGCGGGACAGCGAGTGAAGGTGGGGTCATTGGGACTGATGGAGGAGATCCAAGTTTACTTTCAGGAGAAGTAACGCAGCCAGAATATTTGTATTTAATCTTTTAAATGTGTAAAATGATGACCACTTTCTTCAAAACCATAACTACTAAGATTAGGCTGAGAAAGTATTCATCTCTGCTTAAATATCAAACTTGTGAAATTGAAGATTTTGAACTAGTCCCTGATTTCATAACCCAGCATGAACATGACCTACTTTGGCGCATTTCACTACAAAAACTAAGCGAAGTGGTTGGCAACCAAGTAGAACAAGGACACTTTGACCAAGTAATCCAACATTACCGGGAATGTCATTTATCAGATTGGTCGAGTCGACGGCCTCCTGATCCCGAAGCTACGAAGATAGCCGAGATGGTGATGGAGCGAGTAAGAGATAAAGCTCAAGCCTTTTCTGGAATTAAAGCAAAATTGAAATGGTTACCGCCGCATTTATTGGAATTGGCAGCAGGACGGGGTTGCATTCATTATCACGTCGACCATGTAGAATACTCGGGCAGTTTGATCTCGGGACTCTGTCTAGGCTCAGCCAGACTGTTACAGTTAAAGGAGGAAAAGAAGGAGGCAAAGAAGGAGATGTTGGTGTATTTGCCACCGCGATCGTTGTACCTTCAGCGCGATTCTTGCAGATATGAATATGCTCATAGGATTCCCTTGGGCATACCCGAGGATGTAACCATGGAGCAGCTTCCAATTGGGATCAAACAGCATTTCCCACAGCATTCCAGAACAGAGCTGGAGAAGGAGTTCAGTAAGCAACGATTATCAATAATGTTGAGAGATGTCTTTATTTCCCCCCTTCCTTTGCTATGATTGTATGAGGCGGCGGTGGCGGCAGGGCTAATAAATCTCGTCAAATGGTCGAGTATCATTGAAACAACTGGCAAACACCTGCAATACTGCTTGCTGGGCCACTTCGGCACAGGCCTTGTTTTGTTTAAGCGAGAGAGTAGCACGACGCTTTACACAGGTTTGGTGATGCTTGGTAAATCTGAAATTCCCACGAAGAATCTCGCGGGAAAACTTGCAATCTCCGCTCAGGCTGGCTGCTCTGACCTCGGAACAGGCGTGATGCAAGCAATTCTGCCAATCCACGTTGAACTTTCTGTAATCCCACTTGTAGCCAAACCCATAAGAATAAGAATAAGGGGGTACTGATTATCGTAGGCATGGACTAGTTCATGCGCCATGGTATCTTCCAATTGTTGTTTGTTGCGTAGATGGTTCTCGCAGAATTGGATGCCCAACTCGGGGTCAAAACCACCACTCTTCACGTCGTCGCATTTAACGCATTCCATCAAGGGATGAGCCCCTATTTTTTCACACTCTTCTAGCATAAACCTCACAATGGGACTGTAGGATTCTAGGTATCGTTGCCACTTGACACATTGGACATGTTGGTCATAACCCTTCTTCTTCTCCAGGTTGTTAATGTGCGCCTGTCTTTCTTCCTCGGGCAGGACATTTAGGAGGAATCCTACATGTTTTTTCCAAAACTGGAAGAATCGCTCCTCCTTCTCAGAGTCAGACATATTTATTAAAGAGGGTGAGTGAAGGAGAAGTGTCAATGTTTATGGAAACAATTATTGCAGTAATCTTTTTTAAACATGTTGAGTTGAAACTCCTCACATCCGCATTCCCCGCATGCTTTGGCCGCTGCTGCGGGTTTCGAACCGGACGACGCTTGCGCCTTGTAAGCTGAGGCACCCACTTTGGCCCCAAATCCTGCAAGTGCACCCATTGCATGCATTGCTTCTTTCGGATGCTTCACCGCGTAATCCACCGCTTGCTGAGCCATGTAATCCTGCATTGTTGGTGGTGGTGCATTTTGAGTATTGGGCTGAGTGTTGGGCTTGGAACTGGACGAAGGACGCGGTGGTGGAGCGAAATTACGTGCTGGAACAGCCACGCTTGAACTGGCAGTCGAGGGAATTCCAGGAATTCGACGTCCGCTGGGTGCCATATAACTGGGAGGCGCTTCTTCCTCTTCCACCACTGCCACAGGTTCGGGTACTTTAGTGCGAGTAATCAGAGGCTTGGAAATTGACACGCGGCTTGGTTCGGGCTCTACAGCTACAGCTTTGACATAATTAGCTGGAAACATGCCAGTTCGGCCATCTTCTGCTTCTCCAATCCACCATCCTTCGTCAATTTCTTCTACTACACGGATAAAATCGCCTTCTTTTATGGTCAGTTCTCCTTCGTCTTCAGCGTCATATTCAAACTCCACTCGAACCAACTTTCTCGGATCGTCTGAGCCACCAGGAGCTGCAGTCTTTTTTCTTGGCGGAGGAGGCGCAGGCGTGGATTTTGACTTTACAGTACTGACGCTCTCAGCGCGTGAGAGATGGGAAGCTGCAAGGGATACTTTTCGATTGGGATAATCTGAGAAAGTGGACGGGGCTGAAGTGGGGATTTCTTTCAACTCGCTGGCTGCACGTTCCAAATACTGCAAGCCTTTCTTGAACCACTCGATCTGAGCATCCACAAAACTGACCAAATCCACCTGAAGCACCTCCTCTCCTTCCGAGACCTGCTGCATCTTTATCTCCACATCTTGCAGAGCTTCTTCGTATTTGACCTTGGCTTGACGCACGTCTTCCTCCATCTCGGGCGATTCCTTCTTGGCGCTTTGGAGTTTGTTTGACTTGGCGTCATATTCAATTCGACGATTTTCTAAAGTTTTCCTCAGATGCTACGTCTTCAGCATTGATACTACAATCGCGCTACCTTGTACTCCAACATATCGGCATTTGCCCGTTCCAAATGTTCATAAAACCCCTGTTTGACTTGAACCACCTAGAGCGACTTTTTAGTCGGGAACAAGGAAACCTGGTGATGATCTTACAAAGTCAACTTGAGAAGTTCCCACATTAACCAAGGCATCACCCACAACCACCAAGGATTTTCCTTTATTAATCATTATTTTCAATTTCAGTTCTAAAGAAGAGTTACCATAACCACTATCAGTCATTTTTTGACCACTCTGTCTCATCACAGTTCCCAAAGCTTCTTGAAACACTGATTTTTCTTTATCATCCTTCTTTACTATACGTTATTGAGTTAAATGACCTGTTACTCGCAGAAATACCTAGATTATTAATGTAATTTGTGGTGGTGGTGTATAACCTAATAATGGCATCTTTCTTTCCTTCAGTGATGAGCTCACGTTCTCGGAAATCCTCAGGATATTCACTCTTTTTGGTTGTTCCGATTTTCTCCCCCATCACCTTGCAAGAAGAGAAGTTGGTGATGTTTGAGTAGTGAGATTTACCTGTTTCATTTTTCCAAAGGCTTTACCAAACGACATCTTGGAGGATGTTTGCACGTGCCCGTGAAAATATTACGGTAAAATAATTCTTTGGGAAAAAAATATTGTTAATATTTCTCCAATTATTGATTACTGGCCCAATTTGTCAGCATTCTTCAACAGTATAAAATCAAGTTCAAGGAATGTTGTGAATACAGTAAACACAAACTTTAACTGGGAAATGTCTTTTGCCTCAAAGGTCGTCTTAGTCGCTGGAGCCACTGGAAATATTGGAAATGGTGCTGTTGCCAATTTCCTCAAAGCTGGAGCAAAGGTAATAGCACCAGTCCGTTCAGAAGGAGGTGTACAGCAAATCAGAGCCAAGTTCAACCAATATCCCGAGTCACAATTGTATTTACCAGTAACCAGCATTTCCAATCCACAACAACTCGAAGAATTGAGACAGGACATCAATTCCAGATATCCTCAAGGATTGGATCATATTGTTAGCAGGTAACATTCCCAACCAAGGCAACAAATCTCACTGAAATAGTTCGGGACCTTGGTGGAATACTCCTCCACTTCATGAATTGGACTATAAGACTTTTAAGAATGCCATGGAGGCCAATTTTGATGCGCATTTTATATTATACTCGACATTTCTAAAAGAACTGGTCAAAAACAACGGTGGCTATACCTTTGTTACTGGGGCTGCTGGTGATATGCCAGCTTCTGGCTTAACTGGCATAACTCAACATGCCTTGTTTGGACTAATTGCCACGGCCAAGGTTCAAACTGAGAACTTGACAGTTCGAGTAAATGAACTTCGTATTGCTTTACGAGTAGAAAGCGATGGTATATTCCCCTCCTTTGTTCCTCTTTACTCATATTTGTTAGAATATTACGCTGGACTTTCTGAGGATAAAAGGGAAGGTGTTTCTCATAGCGAACCATTTGGCGAAGTTTTTGTAAAGATTGCGAATTCGTCCATAAAAGGAAAAACCTTGGGAGTTAAAAACCTTGAAGAGTTAGAGACTTTTAATCCTTGAAAAATGCGAATCCTTTTCAACTAATTTGTGCTTCTCATCAGACTGTTAATATCGTAAAAAATCCACCACACAGACCTCATTCTTTCGTTGTCATACGCTAAAGCTCCTGCTCTACTTGAATGTCCGATCGTCCATTTCAACTAAAACTGACAACTCACAACATGGCTACAGTTCGTCGTTAAAGGAGACTACATAAACCCCCCCTCCTATTTTATTGATCCCAGTTGATTCTTAAAAAATGACTCAATAATGTGTGGAATGGAGGAAAGAGCGCATTTAATACTGTATTGAAAATATCATTACACATGATCAGAACCTTTTCATTTTTACCCAAAATGTTGAAAAAAATAGGATTTTCGTTAATGGTGATGTTCACAGCTGTGTCCCTTTACTGGTACTGGAGAAGTTGGAGTGGTGGGGAAGAAGGCTGGTCAAGTGGCAGAGAAGGTGGTTTATCCAGACCAGAGGATAGAAAACTCCTTCCCAAGAATGCCAGAGCAAGACATTATACTGTAAATATCACTCCAAACTTTGAAACTTTTAGGTTTGAAGGAACTGTGGATATTGAGTACTTTTTCCCCTCATTATAAAAAAATACTAACTAAGAACAGAGTAGATATTATGGAAAACACCTACAACTTAATTCTTAATGCGAAGGATTTGGAAATTGAAGATGTTTCTGTTTACCATACCAAGTTGGAGTATTCATATGGGTAAACTTCCTTCTTTTATTGAATAAACGTATATGCATCCTTTAGAAAACATCTAAAGCCACTGGAAATAGTCCTTGATGCCGAAGAAGAGACTTTAAGGTTGGAATTCCCTGAAAGATTACAAAAAGGTTTAAACATTTCGCTCATCATCAAATATACCGGCTACCACAACGATAAAATGACCGGATTTTACCGTTCTTCCTATGTTGATAACAACAAGACTGAATATATGATGGTTACGCAATTCGAGGCTACACATGCAAGATCCGCACTTCCTTGTTGGGATGAGCCCGAATTAAAGGCGACTTTTACCGTTTCTTTAACCGTCCCCATGGAAATGACCGGCCTTTCAAATATGCCGCTAGCATCTGCTGAAGTGGTGTTGAAGAACGGTGTAACATTGAAAAAAATCCTTTATGAGCCTACGCCATTGATGTCTACTTATTTGTTAGCAATGGCTGTGGGAAAGTTTGACTATAGGGAAGCGTTTGCCTACAAAGATTCATATGAAAAGAAGTTTCGAGTACGAGTTTATGCACCGCACCATTTGGCCAAGCACGGAAGATTTGCGCTTAAATGTGCTGTTCGAATGTTGGAATTCTTTGAACGAACTTTTGATTTTGTATATCCACTTCCCAAGTTGGATATGCTGGCAGTGCCGGACTTTGATGCCGGTGCAATGGAAAATTGGGGTTTGATTACTTACCGCACCGTTTTGTTGCTCTTCGATGAAGAAAATAGTGCTCTGAGTGTTAAGCAAAACATTGCTTACGTAGTGGGGCATGAATTGGCGCATCAATGGTTTGGAAACTTGGTAACCATGCAATGGTGGGATGGTAACTACTTCGCTGCTTGGCATAACCTAGTTATATGATAGAACTTTGGCTCAATGAAGGATTTGCTACTTGGGCAGGATGGTTAGCAGTGGATCATATATATCCAGAATGGGAAATTTGGACAAAGTAATAATTACTTCAATGAAAAGGTGATTAATTATTGTAGTTTTATTTCGACGGAAACGCAACGAGGATTATTATTGGATGGCATGCGTAGTTCTCATCCCATTGAAGTTCCCGTCAGTTCAGCCACAGAAATCATGCAAATCTTTGATGCCATATCTTATTCCAAAGGCGCTACAGTGATCAGGATGTTGGTTAGTTATCTAGGTCAAGACGTGTTTTTGAAGGGTGTAATTCGTTACCTCAAGAGACATTCCTATAGAAATGCCAGTACTAAGGATTTATGGAATGCGCTAAGCGAGGAAAGTGACCATAACGTAGAGGAGTTTATGCAGTTTTGGACCAGACGCGTAGGATATCCTCTCTTGACCCTTAAGGATATCTCTCCTACACAATACTCGCTCACGCAGCATCGTTTCTTATCCACAGGAGATGTCAAACCAGAGGAAGATGAGACCATTTGGTGGATTCCCTTGAATGTTTTAACGACAGAAGGATTGGAACAGCCTCACTTGGTGCTAAAGGAAAGAGAGGCAATTTTTGATAAGCCCAAGGAAGGAGATATTCTAAAGCTTAACCATTTACAACAGAGCATGTTTCGTGTAAATTATCCCATTGAATATATCAACACCATTAGTCAAGAAGCGGATAAGCTCAGTGCTTCGGACAGATTAGGCATACTATTGGATACCTTTAGCTTGGCCGAGTCAGGGCAAGGAAGTACGGTCCACTTGTTGCAAGCGTTGGAGGGGTTAAGAGAAGAAAGTCATTACTTGGTGCTTAAAGAAATAGTCAATTGTTTGGAAAGACTTCGATCACTTTGGGCTGATGAGCCTGAACCGGTGTTGAAACAGTTGACTGAATTACAGCATTGGATATTCGCACATCAGGCACAGTATATAGGATGGACCCCATCAGAAGAACAAGAAGAGGAGCTCTATGAACTTCCTATGCATGAATTTTTCTTGGAAAATCTTAAACAACCCTTAGTGCTTGGTGCTGCAGGCAATGCCAACTATATGAGGTAACCTTCCCCAGTATTAGACCTTTACTAATTACTCCCTCACCACCATAAAGTGCTATTGAAGCAGCCAAGGAAAGGTTCAAAAAGATGGTAAATGGAGATGCTACCGCGGTTCACCCCAATGTTCGTTCAACGGTGTTAACTTTGGCGGTGAAGTTTGGCGGGGCAGATGAATGGGACCACGTTTATGCACTTTATCAATCCTCTGAGGTGGCGGATGAAAAGGTCACGGCGTTGCAAGTGTTGGGAGCCACCAGGGTGCCAGAGCTCATAAAACGAACACTTAACCTGGCCCTGGACCCAGAAATGGTCAAACCTCAAGACTTGATTTATATATATCAAGGGCTTGGTGCAAATCCCACGGCGAAGGAATTGGTATGGCAGCATTTCAAGGAGAACTTTGATTCCTTGTATGAAAGATTCAAGCAAAATCTCAGCATACTTAACCATTTGGTCAAGAATGTTTGTTCGGTCTTTAACAGTGAGCTTAAAAGAACGGAAATCGAGGCCTTTTTTGCTGCTAAACAGGTATCAGCCATTGAGCGGCCATTGAGTCAATCGCTGGAACGAGTGAGAATCAATGCAAAATGGTTGGAGCGAGACCGGGAGCCCGTTAATGAATGGCTTTCTGTTCATTCCAAGAAATGGCACCATTAACACACCCGCGCCCCCTCAAAAAAAAGCTTAAAACAAGAAATAATAAAAAGCCACACGTTGTTTATTTCTTTTCTTCACTTCCGTCAGTATACTCGGCTTCTTTAGCTTCTCCTGTAGATGAAGATGAGGAAGAATCATTTTGTTGCTTGGCCTTTTGTTCATAGACCAATTTAAACAAATTCAACGAAGCTTGTTGCAAATCACCCGTCTTTTGGCGAATATCATCACTCTTTAATCCTTCTGCCATGGCCAAAGCTTCTCTAAGCTCAGTAATCTTGGCCTTCATCTTATCCGCCTCGGCCGTATCCAATTGATCCTTAAAGTCATTCATTGCCTTTTCAGTATCATGAATAACAGAGTCGGCATGGTTGGTAGCTTCGACTACTTCACGCTTCTCCTTATCAGCTTCGGCATGTTCTTCGGCTTGTTGGACCATTTTGGCAATTTCATCCTTGGAAAGGCCAGATGAGGCAGCAATGGTGATGGACTGATCTCGGTTGGTGGCCTTATCCTTGGCGGAAACATTGACAATACCATCAGCGTCAATGTCAAAGGTCACTTCGATTTGAGGAATTCCCTTTGGTGCGGGTGGAATGCCTACTAATTGGAAGTTGCCCAAGATCTTGTTATCTCTGACCATTTCTCTTTCACCTTGGAATACCTTGATTTCCACTGCGGTTTGGCCATCGGCAGCAGTACTGAATACTTGACTCTTCTTGGTAGGAATGGTGGTGTTACGGTTGATCAAGCGAGTAAACACTCCGCCCAAAGTCTCAATTCCCAAGCTTAATGGGGTAACATCTAGCAATAAAACACTGGTGACTTCTCCTGCCAACACTCCTCCTTGAATTGCTGCACCAATCGATACTGCTTCATCGGGATTAACGCTCTTGGTAGGATCACGCCCGAATAAATCTTTAACGGTTTCAGCAACCTTGGGCATTCGAGTCATTCCACCTACTAAAATAACCTCGGTGATCTCTTTGGGCGTAACACCAGCATCTTTCAAGGCCAACTTGCAAGGATTCACCGTCTTTTTCACTAAGGGATCGGTGAGTTGTTCGAATCTCGCCCTGGTAAGCTTGGTCATGATGTGTTTTGGCCCACTAGCATCGGCGGTTATGTAAGGAAGATTGATGTCAGTTTGTAGCGTGGAGGAGAGCTCAATCTTGGCCTTTTCAGCAGCTTCTCTAATACGCTGAATGGCCATACGGTCTTTGGTCAGGTCAATGCCTTCTTGTTTCTTAAACTCTTCAACAACCATTTTTACCAAAGCAACGTCAAAATCCTCTCCACCAAGATGGGTGTCTCCATTGGTACTTTTTACCTCAAAGACGCCCTTTTGAATTTCTAGGATGGAAATGTCAAAAGTACCACCGCCCAAGTCATAAACGGCGACTACTTTATCTTCCACCTTGTCCAGACCATACGCCAACGCAGCAGCAGTAGGTTCATTGATAACTCGCAGAACATTTAATCCAGCAATCTGTCCAGCATCTTTGGTTGCTTGTCTTTGAGAATCGTTGAAGTAAGCCGGAACGGTGATGACGGCATTATTAACAGTTTTTCCCAAATAAGCCTCAGCAGTTTCCTTCATTTTTCCAACGACAAAAGCACCAATTTGAGAAGGACTATACTTTTTCCCCTGTGCTTCTACCCAGGCGTCACCGTTGTTATGAGCGACAATCTTGTAAGGAACATGTCCGATATCTTTTTTAACTTCGGCATCGGTAAACTTTCGGCCAATTAGACGTTTAGTGGCAAACAGGGTGTTTTCAGGATTAACCACAGCCTGTCGTTTAGCGGGGATTCCAACTAGCCTTTCCCCATCCTTGGTAAACGCCACCACGGAAGGCGTGGTTCTGCCACCCTCGGCGTTTTCAATGACTCTTGGGGTTTTCCCCTCCATTATGGCTACGCAGGAATTGGTGGTTCCCAAGTCTATACCAATAACAGCGCCTTGAACCTTTCCACTACTCTGGTTAGATTTGTTATGGAAAACCTTACCTTTCAAAACGTCGGCCCACTCTTCCCAGACCAAGGGGATTCTAGCCAGTGTTATTATTTCCAAGAGCAGAAACTTACTAATAAAGTGGGCTTTTTTATAAAAGATGCAGAGGAAGTACGTAACAGTTTGGACAACATTTCTTTATATCCAACAACTATGTGTGTGTGGTAAGGAAAAATCCTCCACCCCCTACATCCGCTTACGTCATCTTTTCAACCATTCTTTGGAGGAGCTCTTCACAATCAATCGACATTTCACGACTTTTATGCTCCACTGAGGTGTTTCTACGAGTGTGCGTGTGTGTGTGTGTGTGTCCCTAAGACAGTTCCCCACCCACAATAAATAAAATTGTCAAGAAATCAAGAGAAATCTGAGCCATGGTTTAAAGCTACAATTTTAATTATCAAGATGTGTGTGTTTAATACAACAGCAATGGAGGAATTTATGTGGTGTAAAGGTTAATTAATTAATTATAAAGCACAGTTAAATAAAGGTGCTAATTTCTTGACATTACCAGGTAAAAGTAATGACAACACGTGATCCGGGGTCGCAGTAAAGACAATGGTGGCCTTGTCGACTTTATTCTATGTGCTACTGTTACTGGTCAATTCATTGGCAATCTTGAACGAAGAAAGATTCTTAGCGCGAAGTAACTGTTACAAATAGGAGTTGACCTTAACGGGGGTTAGTTGGATGGGGCTCTGTTCATGTTGATCCATATGCCATGGAACAAAGTGTCAAGGCGAGATTAGTTAATCTGATATCTGCAGTTAGAACTTTACTAAGAAGTAATTTCTCCCTTGTTATTATTATGAGAAAATACTAATAATTTTAGTTCCCTTGGTTCTGGTGAATACTTTAGTAATAGTTTATTTGATACTCTTTGGAAGCTTCTAGAAGGTTACGGCTGTGCTTGTTGTGATTGTGACAAAGTAGCAAAGTAATCATCCACCGACCAAAGCGCCGCACCCAACACATTGGTAAATAAAAATACAAAATTTACAATGGGAATTAGCTGTAAAAACATTGCAATGGTCCCAAATTCTACGCTCTCTCTCCCTCAGTCATCTCGGTCACTTTGTTAAGAAATTACCTGCATATTTATGCCAATCAGACTTCAAATCTTCCCAGCTCTCTTTAAACTTCCATTTCTTTATTTCCAAATGGTAGCGCAGTTGTCTTTCCCAGCCCAAAAAGATGCCGTTTAGTAAGCAAAAGAGAAAAGTTCCCGCAATTGGAACGGCATTAAAAGGAAGTGTTATTATTATCAGCACTATTTGTACCAGTAATAATAACAGGCCTGCTTTAATGCCTCCCAAGATTGCCTCATAACCAATCTCGGAACTTGGCATTCCTTTATCCTTCCAAACATAATCAGTAAGTTGATCGATAAAACATTGCAAGATTATCTGGAAACTGATCAGGATTATTAGCGAGGATTCCACCAAAGTCAACAAAATTGCCAAAAAGGCCGCCCAACCAGTCGACATTAGAGCCAAGAATGCTGTTCTTTGCAGCGGATATAGAAAGACAAAACTCAGCACCAACACAGTCAAAGAGACAAACAGCGTTACACTGAGAGCACAGCAAAAGTGACAAAGGAGCGAGGGATGAGTTATTAAATAGGTCATTCCTCTGACAGGATAACTCCATGGTTTAACTGAGCGGGTAGACATCAATCACCACAAACCCCCGTACTTCACGTGCCTCATAAACTTACTCACACTTCTCCTCTGTTAAGGTGTAAGTTTTTTTTGCTATTATGCTTACTTCGGTTGGACGCACCGCCACCGTCGCCTGGTGTCCCCTGAACTCTTCCCACCCGCTCCTGGCCACAGGAACTGTGGCTGGCGCTTTGGATGCTTCTTTTTCTAGCGCTACAGAACTGGAGATTTTTCAGCTCTCTGTTCTTTCCCACCAAATCTCCCCCGAGCCCGTTGCTGTGGTTTCTACCTCTGCTAGGTTTAATCGTCTCGCTTGGACACTTCCTTTTAATGCGGATCGTCCCCAGGGCATCCTCGCTGGTGGCATGGAAAACGGCGAATTGTATCTATATGATCCTGCTGTGTTGATTGAACAAAGATTGAATAACAGCTATCCGCTAGAAGGTGAACCCAATCCTGCCATCATTTTTAGCGATAGAGCTCATTCCAGCGAGGTCTTGGGCTTGGAGTTTAACCCTTTCCAACCCAACTTGTTGGCCTCTGCTGCTGGTCAATCCGATATTCGCATCTGGGATTTAAATCAACTCTCTAAACCCTATGTGCCTGGCGCCAGATCTCAAAAGATGGATGGTATTACCCATCTTTCTTGGAACAGACAAGTACAACACATTCTCGCCACCAGTTCTGCTAGTGGATTCGCCAGTGTATGGGATCTGAAAAATCGTCGTGAAGTCGTCCATTTGGGTTACGGGCTGGGTGGCATGGGCCATGGTTTGGGCATTTCCGGCATGGGAAGTGGTCGTCGTGGAATTAGCGCTGTTGTTTGGAACCCCGATATCCCCACTCAGATTCTCACTGCTTCTGAAGATGACGAGAATCCTGTCATTCTTTGCTGGGACTTGAGAAATGCCCACGCTCCAGAGAAAATTCTCAAAGGTCACACCAAAGGAATTCTCTCCATGTCGTGGTGTCAACAAGATTCCTCCATTCTACTCTCCTGTGGCAAAGATAGCCGCACCATTTGTTGGAATCCTCGTAGTGGTGACGTTGTTGGTGAATTGTCCTCTAGGAGTAACTGGACTTTTGATGTTCAATTTTCTCCGCGTAATCCTAACCTCTTTTCCGCCGCTGCTTATGATGGTTTTGTCAATGTGCACAAATTGGGTTCTGGTGGTTCCGTTGTTACCAAAAAGGATGAAGAAATCAGCAATTTATTCAAGAAAAATGATGATCCTTTTGCTTTAGATGGTGGTATCCTTCCAAAACCAGCTGAACTCACCCTGCCACACCCGCCAAAATGGTTCAAGCGTCCAGCGGGTGCTAGTTTTTCATTTGGTAACAAGTTGGTCTGCTTTTCTAGCAATCAAAAGATGGCTCGCAAAGTTATCATTAAAAGAATCGTTAGTGATGTTGAATTTGTTAAACAATCACACGAGTTGGAACATGTTACGGATTTCAAAGAATATTCGCAAAGGAAGAAGGATCAGCTGGCAAATGATGCAAATGAAAGTACTACTTGGAGTGTTTTGCATGTTCTATTTGAACAAGACGCGCGTGGTCGACTGGTAAAAGCGCTGGGATTGGAAAAGGACAAGGTCTCTTTGGAATTGCTTGAGGCGTCAAGGGAAGTAGTAAAAGAGGAAGAATCCACTACTACCAATGTAACCGAGGCTGAAGTTATTACAGAGACTACTACAGAGATTACAACAGAATCGCTAAATGATGCTTCTTCTTTCTTTGCTGGATCTGAAACTTTAAGTTTGCAGACTGCAGAAGACACCACTCATCAGAAGCTATCAGCTAGCGGTTTGTACAAGATTAACCAGATCATCCGTAGGGCAGTGATTATTGGTGATTTCGACACTGCTGTCCAGGCGTGTCTTCGAGCTGAACGATTAGCAGATGCCTTAATAGTTGCCATCTGTGGAGGAAAAGAGTTATTGGAGCGTACCAGAGAAGCAATCTTTGTACGCAGGAACAATGATAATGGTGCTGATACCTACTTGAGACTACTTAGACACATTGCTGGTAATAATCTCCAAGCCATTGTCAATCAAACGGAACTTTCACAATGGGATGAAATTTTGGTAGTGCTGTGCACTTATGCCAAAGGCGAAGAATTTGGCGGATTATGCGCCAGGCTGGGAGAACGCTTAGAAGCACATAATGAAAAGAACGCGATCCTTTGTTACCTGGTTGCTGGACATTTGGAAAAAGTAGTGACTGCTTGGGTGCGCAGGTTAACTGATCGCACCTCCTTGGTGTTGCAATACTTTATGGAAAGAGTTACGACGTTCCGCAGGGCCATTGATTTCGTCGATGAAAAGCTGGTAACGGTGAATACGCCCAACGATGCCGACGTAGAAGAATTCCCCCTCAGACAGCTGTACGATGAATATGGTCGTTATGCTGAACTGTTGATCTCCCAGGGCGAACTGGATTCAGCCGCTAAATATCTTGCCCTAATTCCCAATGCCTATGTGGACGAGGATAGTCTTATTCCAATCCTAAAAGATCGTCTACATCGTGCTGGCGTGAAAGGATTATTGGATGCTGATTCCATTCTGTTTCCCTTCCAGCGAGTTTATGTTGGACGTCCTGCACCAGCTCCTGCCCCTGTCCCTGCTTTTATGGGTTCTGCTAATGCTGGTGCTGCATTAACTGGAGGTTATAATCATTCGAATTACTATCCCAACCCTACTCATACCATTCCTACACCAGCTGCTGCTGCTTCAGCAACACCAATGAAGCCCGAGCATGGATATCATCAACCAGGGTATGGAGCATATCCTAATGCTCCTGGTTTCGGTGGAGTTGCCCAGCCTTATCATTATGGTGGTGCTACTACGGCTGGTGGTGCTGCAACTACGGCAGCTTATGCAAATTATGCAAATCCTGCTAGTTATCCAACCGCTGGAGGAGGTTATGCTGGAAATTATGGTAGCAATTATGGAGTACAAAAGAGTCCAGCATTGAATTCTTCAGAACCTCCTCCTCCTCCTGCCAACCGGTCTGGAGCACCCCCAGGTTGGAACGATATTCCTGAAGATTTCGTCAAGGCGCCCATGAAAAAAGCTCCTCTCCCTCCTGCCAAACCCATTATGAATCCATTTGCTAATCCTCCTCCTCCTGCTGCTGCTGCTGCTGCTGCTAATTATGGTTATGGTGCCCCTCATCCACCGCCACCTCCACCTCCCAAGGATGTAGCTCCTCCTCCTGTATATCCAAATGCTGGGTATGCTCCACCTGCTGGATATGCTCCAACAGGAAATCCCCCCTATGGTGCTATGGGTGGCAATCAGTACGGTTCTCAACCACATGCGGGAAATCCTTATGGCGGTCCAGCTCCCCCAGCTCCTCCTCCTCAGCAGATGCAGTCACAGGCTGGATATCCAAGAGTTGTTACTCAGAATCAGCCTGCTGCACCACCTGCCCCTCCGGTCAAGTTACGCCCAGCAACTGGTGATCGCTCTCATATTCTTCCAGCACGATTGCCCATTCTGCTGTCATTTGACCGCGAACTTGCAACATTAAAACAGAGAACACCGATAAATCCAAATCAAAAGAAAATGTTGGATGATATGGAAAAGCGGATTTTAGTTCTTTCTGATGCTTTGAATAATGACGAAATAGCGCCGCACTTGGTCGACCAACTTTTAGTCATTTCACAAAGTAAGTATTTTGGACATTTCCCTGATATTGTTTTATAGGATTGGATGCGGAAGACTATACCAACGCGTTTGCACAAACCATGGACATGTTTTCCAAGAGTGGCGGTGCAAATTGGACCGTGGGAGTGAAGCGTTTGGTTGAGACCGCCTATAACAGTCATCCAAGATAACTTCACAGACCTTTTAAATAAAATTTAAAGTGGAAATATTTTTTGTTGTTTTTATTTTTACTGTAAATGCAACGTCCAAGTATAACTTCCGTGGATGTTCGGTATAGTCGAAGAGCCGCGATTTTGGAAAAGAACTTGGCCAAATCCAAGCCTGGTGAGGTAACCCCTTTCCTCTATAACAGATGCAATGGGCAAAATTATCAAGGTTAGTCTGAGTAGCTTGTCGTTTTTGTTTTCCGAGATTCTTCAATATACGCAGAATCGAGTACATGGAATTCAAGATTTGGAAAGAAAGTATCTCTTCTTTAGACTAGCCTGGGTTAAAAAGGATAGGTTAAATGAGATTGGATATCGAGTGGGCATACGAAGCTTGGAATTGATCATGTGGCGAGAAAAGAACATTCGAAGAGAAACCCGAATTCTAGGAGTATTGTATTTCATCAATACTACGGTTTGGCGAACCTTGTTTGGAAAACAGGCCGATTCTTTGGAAAAGAGTACCGAGCATGAAGATGAATGTACTTCTCTTCGCATTGGGAAAGGTGTTAATCCGTGTGGTAGATATGATTTCGGATAATGATCCCATGGTCAGCAAATACATTTCGATTCCCAAAGAATTGAATCAATTGAACTGTGCTGCTTTTATTGCTGGCATTGTAGAGGCTGTTTTGGACGGATGTCAATTTGTAAGTCCTTTTTCCACCTTTTTACCGCAATGTTACCACAATGTTACCGCAATGTTTAGCCAGCAAGAGTAACTGCACATTCCGTGCCGATTGAAGGGAATCCTTATAGAACCACGATTCTCATTAAATTCGAAAGAGATGTCATTGAGCGTGAAGAAAAATTAAAATAAATCTCCCTCTTTTGACGTGCATTTTTGAACACAGACGCACTGGTATCAGTGTTAAAAGGAATGACGTCACCCCCATTCTATTGCTAAAGATTGACATGGCAATAAAGAAAGTCGGCCTTTATTATTGGTGATAAGTTTCCAAAGGGAAATCCTTCCTCGTTCAAAGTTCAGGTTTAACCACCACCACCTCCTTCTCAAGACCGTCAAACATCATCCATCCATCCCTCCATCCACCACCATACCCATCCATCGTCCGACCATCCGTTCGTCCATCCGTCCTCTTCATTAGGATCAAGAAAAAAAAACGTATCTTGGTGTGACTAATTAACCCTTGTTAGCCTCTTAAAGTTTCAAGCTTGTGTGCGTGTTTGTTGTGTAAAGAAGCATGGCGGAAAATCAAGAAGTCGATGTTGATTCAATCATTGATCGTTTATTAGAAGGTACCACCACCACCACCACCCTGATTAATGTAATAATCGCGTAGTTCGAGGTTGTCGACCTGGAAAGCAAGTTCAACTGGCTGAGCATGAAATTCGCTGGCTTTGTTTAACTGCTCGTGAGATCTTCATAAGTCAGCCCATATTGTTGGAGTTGGAAGCACCGATCAAAATTTGTGGTACCTTTTTTTTAACAACTTTTAAAAACTCACACACTTTTCCTTAAGGTGATATACATGGACAGTATTATGACCTATTGCGATTATTCGAGTATGGTGGATTCCCACCTGATGCAAACTATTTATTTCTTGGAGATTACGTTGATCGTGGAAAGCAGTCTTTGGAGACTATTTGCTTATTGTTAGCGTACAAGATCAGATATCCGGAGAATTTCTTTATCCTTAGAGGAAATCACGAATGTGCCAGCATTAATCGTATCTATGGCTTTTATGATGAGTGCAAACGCCGTTACAACATCAAACTTTGGAAAACTTTTACTGATTGCTTTAATTGCTTACCCATTGCTGCCATTATTGATGAAAAGATATTTACCATGCATGGTGGTCTTAGCCCAGATCTACAAAGCATGGAACAGATTCGTAGAGTGATGCGTCCTACCGATGTTCCTGACACGGGTTTATTGTGCGATTTACTTTGGTCTGATCCTGACAAGGACATCACTGGATGGAGTGAAAATGATCGAGGTGTCAGTTTTACCTTTGGACCGGACATTGTGGGCAAATTTTTACAAAAACACGATATGGACCTGATATGTCGGGCTCATCAGGTGGTGGAAGATGGTTATGAGTTCTTTGCCAAGCGTCAATTGGTTACCCTGTTTTCTGCCCCTAATTATTGCGGAGAATTTGATAATGCTGGAGCGATGATGAGTGTGGATGATACGTTAATGTGTTCATTCCAGGTTTGTTTTTTTTTCTTTTCTATTGTTAATTACCTAAATCTAGATTTTGAAACCGGCAGAAAAGAAGCAAAAGTTCTCGTACGGGGGCATGGGAAGTGGTAGGCCCATTACACCACCTCGAAACAAGAAAAAGAAGGATGGAACCAAATCCTGAGTCCTCCTTACACTAGCTTGTACTAGATATGGTTCACACTCCTCTCACTCTCATCATGAGAATATTTCTGTAAGATACTAATAGTTTGAATTTGGCGAAATGATGGAGATGATGGAAAAAGGGAAAATTGTGTGCACGGTGATGGGAAGGGAAGAGGAAGGGTTTATAAATGGAACAGAATTTTACGTAAAAGAACATCGCTGTTTTGAGTGTAATAGGAAAGGAGTGCTGTTGTGTATGTGTTCTTTGACGAAAAAGGTACTTTTTGTATTTTTCACTACTGCTTAATAAAATTTCAAAAACGGTAAAAGATTTATTCTCATTAAGGAACCCGTAAATGAGTGATGGTGCATGGCGTTGTTGACAGTGTTTGTTGGGTGTCCTCTATGACTTGAACTCTGCATGATCTCTGTGAGCTGCGTAATATTAATAATAATTATTATTGGTGTTTCAAATATACCTTTGTAGTATTGCGCACTGAGTTCAACATTGTTCAGCAACTCAGTAATGCGTTTCATTACTGAGCTTCCTTTTTGAAGGTCTGCTCGAGTATTCCAGAGCTGAAATAAATCCGAGTTCCAGCGATTTCCAACAGAAATTCCCACAATCTCATCGCCAGGTGTCAGGGTGCCGTCCAGCTGTTCGCCAATCAAGGCCATAAGAGTTTCCCGCCAAACCATTCCAGATTCTTCTTTTCGTACTCGGAATGACCAACATCCTCCTTGTTTGTTCTTGGGATCCTCCCACAAGGGTTTCACTCCGACCTTCATGAAATGTATTGAGCACCGATTTTGCAGCTTCTCCGGGCCGGGGATGTTATTATAAACACGCCAAAAATCCTGCACCGTGTCTACGGTATGTA
The DNA here is from genome assembly GCA_004114325.1 of Zoophagus insidians. Classification (NCBI taxonomy): domain Eukaryota; kingdom Fungi; phylum Zoopagomycota; class Zoopagomycetes; order Zoopagales; family Zoopagaceae; genus Zoophagus; species Zoophagus insidians. The sequence goes on from QZWR01000154.1 coordinate 29,937, forward strand.
GGGGCACCAAATTCGCCTCGTACTCTTGTGGACTAGCACCTGAGACGTTCCTGCAAAATTCACTCTACCAAACCCACCCACATACTTGTCATGCCAAAAGGTCCATTGGGATTGAAGTGGTAGTGGAAGACTTCTTGCAGCGCGATTCGGTTCCATATCAACAATAAAAACACAAGGCCCCCTTTAACTCTTTTTTTTCGCCCTTGTTTTGTGATTTCTCTCCTTTCGCACACGCAGAGCAAGTCACGGGGTTGCTGATTGTTTGACATTCTGTTAAATCCTTGGCGCTCTCCTTCCCCAAATTATTCCGCTTTTACTACGCACATATTTCTTGACTACCTTCTGACTTCCCCCCCCCCTAGTTAATATCCCCCTCTCCCAAATATTCACTAATTTCAACGTTTTCTATTGCTTTTCTTCAACTGTTGCATGAAACACTGGTCTTTATTGGTGATGTAGCATTATTGATTTTTGCAGTAACGTGACTGGGATTACAACAATTGCCCCATGTCACTAAACTCCCAAGTAAAGACCATCTAAAGATAAGAATAATGGAGTAGTAATCACTCTCTTGGAGATAGCGAATTTATAGGCTCCCGTGAATTTCCTGCTATGGTTGCTGACCACCCCAAATGTTCCATGCAAAACAGCTGAATGTCTGAAAGCACTTTAGAAATCTCTCGATCCAAAGAGAATACCCGGCAATGGATAAAATCAATTGGAGATCGCCTCTCTTGATTGAGTTTTCAAGTTTTCCTTCTATAGTCCCGCTAAGGATGTCAAGGTTCAAGTCATTTGGGTACACTGGGCAACACCGCAAATAGTGGGCTGCAAATTCGGGAATTCGTTCTTTCATTGCGTGTAATGGGTCTTCAGTTGTACGTACGAGGAAAATCTGAAGATTTGGCCTTTAAGCGAATTGATGCTTGGGCTTTAGAATGTATTTGTCAAGGAAATTTGCCATCATTACCTTGGGAAATTGTCTTGTCGGCCCCGCCCACGCCTTCTCGCCGGTTGTTTGTTAATGACAATTAAATGCTTAAAGAAACTACCCAGACTTTATGGTGACTTTTAGATGGACCTAATGAACAGATCCACGACGTCATTGAAAGTGGAGTCTGACTCGGTTTGGTGGAGTTGCAAATGTCGCCAGAAGAACATATCGAATATTGTGCTTGCTTTATTATTTCCAAAATTACCGCTAGAACCTCGCGGCAGACCCAACAGGTGATTGATACGAGTATTTTCCGCCTCTGATCAACGTTTTCCAGCATGTGGAGCTCAAGACCAAAAAGGAAGTATTCTGCGCCACCCCCGATGCGACTTGGATTGGAACGGATTATATCCGTTATCTAGTACAACAAGGATAACCCAATATAACATTAATTTAAAGGAGTGTGGAGGATTGAGTAAGATCCGGAATTGCAGGTTTCTAAAAACCCCAATATATTCAAAATTGCACATTCAATAATTGTTAATTATTTTGCATCTGATGTCGAAGCGGAGGAAGCAGCACAGCCCGAGGACCATGCCAAGATCCCCCATATTGAAAAAAGTACTACCACAGATAGAGTTTTTAATACTTGCATTAACGAAGCGAGAAAACGAGTGATTATTAGAATCTGTTAGGGGAGTATTTCTTTTCTTAAAAGCTTGTTTATTACTGTTTAGCTTTTCCAAAACTTCATTCATCATTTGAATAAATGCATTGGTGATTCTTCAAAGGAAATGTATTATTGAAGGCAATTGTTAGAGTAGAACTTTAAAACTGATAATTCTAGATTTATTTAGAAATCCCCAGTCAGACTTACCAACTCGATCACTCTGACACTCATCATCTCCTTTCACTCTTACATACAGCACGTCACCTCCATGCTGAACTTAGAGATTTTGTTAGAGGCAACAATTGACTAGAATCCTCTCACATTGGTATAGCATTCACGAGATCTAGATTTATCCGAAGGATACAGAAAAAACGTGACTTACGGATAAGGCAAAGCGCATTGCTGGAAAAAAACAATTGCAAAATCGATGGATAAATAGAACATCCTCTTTAGCCACCTTCACATCCAACGCACACACACACATCTTCAATTGACGAATTTTATACAAAAAATGCGATTCACGATCTTTACTTTGTTAGCACTTGCTTCTTACACCCAAGCACATTTTGATCCCGAGGAAATCTATTGCACCATCAGCCAATGGAGACACCAGGACAGTAAATCCTTCTACTACGTAAAGGAACTTCAACAATCTGCCCAAGTACAAGCAGACTACATGTCACAACAAAGCAGGGTAACCCTAACCGGACCCAATGGTTCCCAGCCAGGAGATCGAATCACCCAGGCCGGTTATTCATGGAACGGTTATCATGAAATAGTCCTATCTAATGATGATCCTGAGAAACTGTTGGACCAACTAAAGGCTCGTTATTATGGCATTATAACAAATCCCAAGTTCTCGGGAATGGGTGTTGCCTCGAGAAAAAACAAAGTCACCAATACCTACTACTATACCGTCGATTTTGGCTATGATGGCAAGAAACGAGATGCTGTCTTTACTTGTGAAAACTTCCAGCCCGAGGCCCATGAAAGCGGCCCTGTGGACCGTACTAACAAGGATAAATCATTTATCTCACTAAGTCGCGGTGGTAACAAATAAATAAAAATAGCATTTATTTTGGAAATTTCAAAAATTATCCAGAAAATATTTCCAAGAATGTGGGCAAAAACGATTCAATATTGCAAAAATGTCCGCTTAAACTCCGGATTTGGCAAACATATTGTAACGGATATGAATAAGATGATTGAATCAACTTTGAAGTTGCCTAAATTGTTGAAATATGTGAGACGAGGCGGAGTGTATGCAGGAGAGAAAGGAATTTTTTTAGGAATGTGTTATTTCCGCACACCTTTTGCAAAGGAAATATTATATTGATTTTTTAACATAAATTTTTTTTAATTATTTATTAAATTTTCTCTTTATCAATAATCTAAAGATTTGGAGCTTTCGTTTTAATTGATCCAATACTCAATTTGCAACGAAGAAACCATGTTTGGTGAAAATGATTCTTATCCTTCACGAGATTGCCTTGTTAAATGTCAAGCTGGGCTTGACGAGGAAGTAGTGAAAGAAGTGTTAAAAGAAGTGTAGGGAGTAGAAGTAAGTTTATTACTCCAAGGAAATGTTAACCAAACTGGAGGGGAAAAGTTTGGTCGAACCCCCC
>QZWR01000155.1:0-33066 GCA_004114325.1 Zoophagus insidians
ATGTCATCTTACCGAATCCCTGGCCTGCAATTATATCAAGTTGGAAGCATTTCAAAGGTCGATTGGCTGTACCAACCAACCATGAAACGCTTCTCACACAGCCCATTTGGAGGAATCCTTTAGTGCACCTACAAGAGAGTCACACCAGCATTCGCCTGCTAATGAAGTGTGGACTTGACACTTTCGCAGACCTATGGGATTTTACACAAAATCGGTGGAGTGTAACCAGGTTAGCAACTAGCCTTGGACAACCACTCTTGGACTGTGCGCTAACTAGGATAGTCAACGCACTTGAAGAACCACTGGACTGGACATATGACAACACACCGCTAGTTGCTTTACCTGGTTACGAAATCCAAGCGAATCCTCAAGATGGCTACACCAACTTGTCCCAATTCGGCTTCACATCATTCTATCGAAGCGCCGCCAATCATCTCGCCATCCAAGATCGTGAATCACCACAATCAAGGACAACTCGACTCTTGAAGGAATGCCTCAATGAGGACGATATTAAGCCATTTTGGGCCAGTGTATGGCACCCTTGGAAACCACGCCCTCTATCAGAGTTCCAATGGCGCTTATTCCAAGATGGGCTCCCCATTGGGCGGAGACTCCTGCACCTATTACCAACTGGAGCCACTCAAGGTTCACTATGCCCGATTTGCGAAGAGCTGCAGACCACCCAGCACCTATTTCTGGAATGCCCTGTTGCGCACCAGCTCCTCACGACCATTGTTCCTGTTGCACAGAAACTCTGGCCTACAATTCGGTTGAAGGCTCTCCCGTGGAGCTGGGTTGAGTTACTTCTGGGCGGAATAGCTTCCCCTTCTCACCATGACGAAGTCTGGAAGCTTTTCCTATTTGCAAGCCTACGGGAACTCTGGCTAAACCGCAACCGAAGCCTCTTTCAAGGAGAACCCTATCAGAGTCTAGACTGCGTCCCAAAGGCCCTTACAGAACTAAAGACAATAGCCAGAGTGATTTCCCGCAGGTGTGACAAAGCGAGCTTGCGCATTGCTCGCACTATCACACTTGCATGGGGTGCACTACTTCCCAACAATAATTAGGAATCGATCCGAAGATCTCATCCTTGTTTTCCCTTTGAATTTCCCATTGGACTATGCTCCACGTTTTTATTTGAAAATTTAAAAGTTTTATTACATTTAAATAAAGTGGTCTCCTAAAAAGGGACTTTAAAAAAAAAAAAAAAATTAAAAATTATAGTTTTTTCAACTTCTTTCTTGGATAACAACTCGATATATATGGTAATTGTGAATTGACCTCGTTCCAAATATGGCAATTTCTACTCTTATTGGTTTGAATTTGGTGTAACTACTATTCCCGTTGTTGTGCTAATATATCAACCTACCAAGTTGCTAGGGAAGTCTCCAACAACATCGCTCCAGTTTATACAATCAGAATTTCTCCTAGTGTAGTTGAACTTACACCTCTCTATCTCTCTCTCTTACACTTTATCTCTTTAACAAATGGATATTGTTAGTTCGCAGTTATCTCAAGAAGAACAATTTTTCTCCATCCTTTCTTCTAACTTTGGTGGTTTATTAACTTTTAACCCTGAAACTCTCGGTTTTCTTCCTTCTTCACTTCATTTTGACCCTGATAGTCCCATCACTCCTCCCTCTTCCAGTCCTTGTGCTTATTCCCTTACTACTACAGATATTCCTTTCGACCAGTTCCAACAAAGTTCTGCAAAATGTTGCTGTGAACAGACTTCGTTACAAGAGTTGGAATGGCCCAATGAAGTAATGTCTTGGTTACAACTTTATGCAGAAGAAGTCGTCAAGTCAGTCGAACCAACCAATGATGACCCTATTTCGGAACTAAACCTTCCAAGCCCTAGCTTATCGATTCATAGTCCCATGGATAGCTATTTTCAAGAGCTTTTACTATCACCAAGCCCTGAGGAGAAAAACATTACCATTAGATGGGCAACCCAGCATGAGCGAAAACCGCCTCAAAATGTGAAATTTAAACAAACCTCCAATCCACCTCGGCCTAGGAATGCCTTTTTTATCTTTAGGAATGAGAATCAACCTTCTTTACAAAAGAAATATCCAAATCTTACCATGACTGAATTATCGGTTAAATTGGGTGATTTGTGGAAAAATGCCAGTGCTGAGACCAAAGAAAGATATAGGATCAAGGCAGAGGAAGAAAGAGCCAGGCATAAACGTATTTACCCTTTCTTCAAATATCGCGCAGACTTGTGTCCTAAAAGTCGTAAAAAGAAATAATTCCTTTCTCCATTTATTATTATTATTGAAATTAAATTAATAAAATTTTTGTGCTTTTTTTTTTAAAGATTTATGTGCTAAATATTTCATGATTAGGATCATTACGATACCAAAACAGCTCAAATAACGTAAACCAAATAAACATGCTAAGGCCAATTATGAAGAAGGTTTGTAGATAAGCACTGATACGACAAATTGATATCATCGTCTTGGTAATGGCTGGAAAGGGAGTTCCCGCCTCATCTGTAAAGACTCCATGTTGGAAAAATGACTCCAACAGTTTATCCTTTTCCTCGAATCGCTGGAAAAGCCAATTAAAGAAAACTTCTTCATTTTCTAACGGAATTCCCTCGATGGCATAGCGTCGAATATGTACCCGAATTTCAGGAGGAGCTTCACCATCAAAAAAAGTATTTAACAGAGTGTATCGTGTCTCTGGTACTACGTCAGGATCCATCCCAGCATAGCCGATGGTAAAGTCATAAAGAAAGGGTAAACTTCCATCCAATTCTTTCAAGCAGTGAAAAAGTCCAGTAATTCTTGGCACTAGAACATGTTTAAATTGTTTCTACACGTACATATTAAAATGTAATAAGGTAAGAATTGCTTACCAATCCATTATTCTCAGCATAAGCGTAAGATTTCTTCCAACGTTCCATCGAAAAAGTGGTGCCTTCTGGAAACATCACTAACAGGTAAGGCTCATTGGGATATTTCCTCGCCAGTTCCATGTGTTTAGTCAAGGTTTTACGATCAGAGGCCCATTTACGTTCTACAAAGATAAAGTTAAACAATGTCATTCCCTGTATCAGAAGTGGATATTATTAAGAATTCTAAAAGGAGGAAGAGGAGGAGGGGAAAACAAAGTTACCAATCCTATTAATTAATTAGTTAAATCCATCAAGAATAATAATACCAAATAATGGGACATATTGAAGTTCCTTTTTTAACATAATTATAATTCCTCTGTGAGTTTTAGATACAACGCAAATCATCCTAAATCAGTGAGTACTTCAATAGTTTTTATAATGAAAAGTAATACCAAAGATAAATCCAATCGGCATATAACTTTTACTCACTATTAATGACTATTGCAAAATGGCTTGAATTACCTGATGATTTGCTATTAATACAGCTCTTTCACTAAAACGAAGCAAATTTCCACCGTAGATGATGTCCTCATTCCCCTCTGCAGTAAAAACCAGCTTGCTCGGAGCCCAAAAACGAAGAGTTAACAGCAAAACCGTAGAAAACCACTTTTTCAACAAACGCTGCATATACCGATAAAAGCGCGGATAGAAGATGCGGAAAGGAGTGAATAAAAGTTGAAAGAGATGGAGATATGTCACAGAGAGCAGGAAGAAGGATGTCATGAGGTAGGCATTTATTAGCCACCACAGGGTGATCCTACGAGGTGGTCGCAAGTAGTCAGTCTTGGGAGGTTGAACAGAATCCATAAAGGTCACGCCAGTAGAAAGTCACGGGGATGTCAAAAGAAAAATTAAAAATCTGGAAAAAAATTCTTTATAATTCACCACAACCGTTTACAAATATAATTCCTTCGTTAAATTCCCATGGCACAAAACTGAGGCGTGCTTCCTTAATTCTTCTTTTGTTCGAGCTGCAAGGCTACCGGGATAATGATGGCTGCAAGAATAATAATGATCACAATTATCAAGATCATCGTCCATTTCGCATTGCGCCACCACATGGTTCGCTTAACCCCAACAGTGGTCTTTTGGAACTTCTTGGATCCTTCTTCTAACTGTTTAGCCTTTGCATCGATGTCTTCCAACCTTTCGCCCCTATTGATCATTTCTTGAAGTGTTTGATGGGCGATTGCTTTGGTTTCTTCTACCTGATTGTCCAGATGTGCGATCTTGGACGCCGCTGCAGGACGAGCTGGAGCTTTTGAGGGGTGATTTACCATCGAGATCAGCTAGGGGTTAATGGAGAGCAGTTAATGTGACGACTTGGTAAAGTATGTGTGTGCTAAAAATATGCAAAAAAAGGAGTAAAGGGGAAAGAGAGGGAGATAATTATTTCCAGTTTTATTTAAAGCAAAAAGCGAAATTAATTATTCCTCTTCGATTTCTCCTTCGATTTCCAACAATCCAGTCTCATTGCACAGCTCCAGAACACGTTGTTGCTCTTCCACTTCCATCTCGCCCAGGGCTTCATTGACCAGGTCCAAATTACCACTAACAAGTGCTCTTTGGAACTTGGGTGTAAAGCTATTAAAGGCTTCTGCTCTTGCGCGGTCTCGTTCACCAGAATTTTCTGGTAGGGTAATGTCTAACTTGACCGATGGATCTTGGTATTCTGGCTTTTCTAGTAATTCTGTTCGTTTTTGTTCCAGCAATCGTTGTGAGGCTTCCTTCTCCACTCGCTCCTTGCTGAGGACCTTGCAGCGTGTTTTGATGTGTTGGTATCTGAACGTTATGTCTTCAGCAAAGGCTTTTCTTGCTTTGGCTTGAGGTGATGCCATCCTTTCAAAGAAGAGCTGGATGTTGTCCTTTCCTAGCTGTACAATGTATTGAATAACTAGGGCTTGGCGAACCAGATTTTCTGCCCTCTTTTCCTTCCCTGCCATTTGAGCATTGAATGCTTCACCCAGTAATTCATCCGAAACTTCCTCAGTTAGCAACTCGGGATGTTTTGTAAGATGTCGGTAGCTGGTTTCGAAGGAATCCATAAAAGAGAACTGTAAGGCGTATGGTGTCTTTATAAACTCAGTCTTGTCATGATCCTTGGCTGATTCAGGGTTCAAAACTTCAATTGTTTGCTTCTTGCTGTCTTTTTTGGTGTTGCTGCTGCTGCTGGTGGTGGTGGTTTTCTTTTCCACCTCTTCTACTTCATCATCTTTTTTCTTATTTATAATCTATCAATTATTAATTTTCATATTCAACTATAGTAATTACCGTTCGTTGTTGGCTAACATGAATTCCTTCCATCGTTACCTTTGCGGCTTGTTCTTTTAACAACTTCTCTAACTCTGCCTTTTCCTTCTCCATTACTTCCATCATCATCGCTCGATTGCGTAATAATTCGTTCATCACAGCTCCTTGTTCCTTACTGCCCTCCTTGGACAAGTGTTGTTTTATTTGACTTAAAAGTTCTGCCATTAATCCTCCATAATTCTGCTCTCCTTCCTGCACTGGAGAAGATAACTTCAATGCTTCAGATACATTATCAATGTTTTCCAGTGTTATTTCCGGTCCTTTTAATAGATCTTCAAATATCGGTAATAGTTTTTCATTGGTAACAGCATTGGCCTTTAGCTGAGCTATCCTTTCCTTCCTTTCTTCCCTCTGACGATGAATTTCCCGCTGTTTGAACCTGACAAATGAAGCTTTATCAATGTTGGGATGACATTCAATATCCTCATCATCGCTTATTTCAATATTATTCCATTTAGAGTAGTCAATAGGCATTTTTCAGTAAGTGTAAATCACGCAACAGGATAAAGTTCTATTGAATTCTCTCCCCTTCCACCTCAATCACTTGTCCTTTGCAAAAGTGGATCTCCTTTGATACCATGATAAAGGGTACTTTTAATGTAATTGTTTAATTTTGACCTTGACATTATTAATTATCCCCAAAGACATTATATAAAGATGTAAGGATTGTGGCTAGAATGTCAATTATAATTAATTTCTAGCACCATACAAGCATACTTAGTATAGCGGTAGAATACTTGCCTTCCAAGCAAGTGGCCTGGGTTCGACTCCCGGAGTATGCACATTTTTGACTCTTTTTTACTCCAGAGCAATCAAAGTCAAAATATCAGCAACCGAATTACTAAGCTAAGGTTAAAAGGGTAAGGAAGGTTTATTCTTTTCTTTTTGCTCTTTGTTATCCTTTTGAAGAGGGGAAGGGAGGAGGAGTTCAGCAATGTTGTTGGTAAAATCCTTACCTTTCTCCATTGTTCGATTCGCGCAGGCATTTTATCCATCTCTTTTCTTATCTTCATTTGCCTATCCTCAAAAGTACGCTCAGACTTGGTTCCTTTGAAGGGTTTGATGCGAAGGGGTTTCTTATCGGGTAGCACAGGGAGACCAACGTCGTTCAAGGGATCTTTGCCAAGAATCAAAGCAGCCTTTCGCATATCAGCTTGACGCCTAAGACTAAACTTGGGACTTCTCCAATAACCATTGATGAATTGCGGTGAGAAGGTAGCAGGGTCATGACGCTGAGAAACCAGCTTTTTTAACTGAGGACTGATAATTCTTAGCGTGGTCATGGTGTGGTTGAAAATAAAACTCTCTCTTCTTTCCCTTCAAACTTCACCTTTGTGTCAATTATTTGGTTGAAAATGTATCCAGGACAGACATACAAAAAGGATAATCGTCAACAGCAGGGATATCCTGCACAGTACTCTCAGAATCTACCCTTTTCTTCAGCTCAAGTTCCACTACAGCAGCCACAACATCCACCACAACCACCGTATTATCCTCCTGCTCCTGGTTATGGTGCTCCGCCTCCTCAAGGTCCACCGTATTATCCGCCTGCTCCTGTTAATCAGTATGGCCCACCGCCTCCGAATCCTTACGCAGCACAACCTCCGAATCCTTACGCAGCACCGCCACCGAATCAGTATGCAGCACAACCTCCTAATCCTTACGCAGCACCGCCACCGAATCAGTATGCAGCACAACCTCCGAATCAATATGCAGCACCGCCACCGAATCAGTATGCTCGACAACAAACGATGCAACAACCGGGACAACAATATCCATTGCAACATGCAGGAACTTCCATGTATCAATATGATCCAAATTTCCAAGTTTCTCAATGTACAGGAAGACGCCGAGCATTACTTATCGGAATCAATTATTTTGGACAACAGGGACAATTAAAAGGTAATTATTAGTTAATTAACAATAATAATAAGGAGATAGGATGTGTTAATGATGTTAAAAATATCAAGAAATTCTTAATTCAATATTTTGGATATCGAGCAGAAGACATGGTGGTATTAACAGATGATCAAAAGGACCCCAACATGATTCCTACTCGTCAAAACATTATAAGGGGAATGCATTGGTTAGTGAATGGTAGTCACATGAATGACTCCTTCTTCTTTCACTACTCTGGTCATGGAGGACAAGTCGAGGACAAAGATGGTGATGAATCAGACGGATATGATGAGACCATTCTCCCTGTAGACTATGAAAAAGCAGGGGAAATAGTTGATGATGAAATGCACGCGATTATGGTTAGGGGTTTACCACAAGGAGTGCGATTAACAGCTATTTTTGATTCTTGTCACAGTGGGACTGCTTTGGATCTGCCTTATGTTTATGCGAGTGATGGAACCTTGCAGAAAAAGACAGCTACCAAGTACTTGGGACAAGCAGCAAAGAACGCAGGAACACAATATGTCAGTGGAAACCTCGTAGGAGCAATTAAAGCATTAGCATCGGGAGTTAAGAGTTCTATGAATGCTGGTCAGGCCCAGGAGTTACAACGCAACACCAGGACAACCTGGGCAGATGTGATTATGTTTTCTGGCTGTAAAGACGCTCAGACCTCAGCTGATACTCATGTCCAGGGATTGGGGAGTACAGGGGCGATGTCATTTGCCTTTATTGCAGCGATGGAGGAGAATCCCAGGAGAAGTTACATCGATTTACTGCGAAGAATGAGGGAAATCTTGAAAGGTCGATACACTCAGAAGCCTCAAATGAGCACTGGACGTCCAATGGATATGAACTCGATTTTTATCATGTGAAAATATACCGCTTTTTTCCTTTTAACCCTAACAAATGGTTGCTGTTACCGCTGGTGGTGAAATTGACGATATTTTTACTAAAGCAAAGGGAAAGAAGAGACCTGCTCCTACTTCTTCCTCCACTGCCTCTTTGAAGAAGAAGAAAACAAAAAAAACTTTTATTGAAAAACCCTCTGTTTCTACTACAAAAGGCACCACCACCAGTATGACACTTCAAGATGATGGTTTTGGAGATAGTCGAGGAATTCGTTCTACTAGTATGTTGGTATTATCCTAAAATGTGTGTGTGAGCATGAGTAGGAAAACGAACAGAAGATGGACTTCCCATTTATGATGTAAAAGAGTTGAAAATTGGCCTTGGTGGAGATACTGACCTTTGTCCTTTTGACTGTCAGTGCTGTTGTGAGTTTTTTTTTTGGATTATTAATCACCCTCTGACTATAACTGCTTAGTTTAACACTCCTCCTTCTCTCTTACATTTTCCCACCCCTCCAGAGCAATAACAAATGTCACAAAAAGCAGTAGTCTTGTATACGTATTTTCGTTCTTCTTGTAGTGCTAGAGTTCGAGTAGCACTAAACTTGAAAAACATTGAATATACTCCTGTTTATGTTAATCTTTTGCAAAAACAACAAGTTAACCATCTTTACTCCTTCTTTTAATAATCCATCCTATAGTTGCAAGATTCTTATGCTGAATTGAATCCTGGTAAAAAGGTTCCTACGTTGATTTATCAGGGTAAAGTGTTGAATCAATCAATCGCTATTTTGGAATTCTTGGATCAAGTTCATCCAGGTAACCACTTTATAGATGAATTAACCCTCTCCCGCCTTCAGAACCTCCTCTTCTTCCAAGTGACCCCTTTGATCGAGCAACTGTTAGAGCCCTGGTTCAATTAGTAGCCAGTGATATCCAACCAATTCAAAACTTGTCTGTTTTACAAGAATTTAATGGTCAAGAAGAGAAATTGGCCTGGGGAAGAAAATGGTGTGAAAAAGGATTTCTAGGTATATTTCTCTTTATATCTCCCCTACTAATCTCCTGTGACCATCATAGCCCTGGAAATGATGCTTAAAAATACCTCTGGTCGTTATTGCTTTGGTGATCAGGTGACCATGGCCGATTTAGTATTGGTGCCACAAGTGGTGAATGCCGAGAGATTTGGTGTGGATATGACGCAATTTCCGATAATCGCACGAATCAACGATGAGCTATTGTCGATCCCCGCATTTAAGCGTGGTCATTGGAATCAACAAGAGGATTGTCCAAATGAGCTGAGATTATAATAAATAAAGACAATCTTTTAAGCTCTCGTCAGGTGATTCAAACTGCATATATTCTTGTTGGTTCTACGCCCACCACCTCCTGCTAATCCGCCACCGCCGCTCCTAACAGCACCTACGCCGCCATGTCTGAAAACAACTTCTTCTTGGTGGGCTTTGACGACGAAAGAACGAGAGCACTAAAGCATCTAATCGCCACCAATTCGGGATCGATTGTCAATTCCTTTACTCCTTTGGTTGTCACTTCTTCCTCACTACTTATGATATGTTGTTGGGTGTTTAGATAAACTACATTGTCGCTAGCCATGACCAGTTTGACACCATGTCTCAACTTGTGTCCGAAAGAGGTCTATTGGCTTTAGTGATTTCCCAGGCTCAGTTATGTCGATTTCTAGCTTCTCCTGGTTTTCTTGACACTACTGGCTCTTCAAGTAATTCTCAAAAGTTAAAGGAAACTTTTTCTTCTCCTTCCGATCTTTTACAAACTCCTCCTTTCCCCACTTCCGCGAGAAGGATCAGCTTTGGTGAAGCTGGTGGTGGTGATCTGGACTCGCATAGTACGACTGGGAGTCATTCTTTATCCGTTTCTGGTGTTGCGGGTAAACGTTTCTGCATCGTTGGTTTCACCGATTCAGACGTGCAAACCTTGTCTAACGCAATCGTCTTGAAGGGTGGTCTTATTTCTCCCGATCTTACCAGCGATACATCAACCGTGGTGGTTCCAGAAGAACAACTCGAGTATGTCCAGGATTCATTGATTGCTTTGAACATCCGCGTTAATATTTGCACTGATCAAATGGTCTGGGATTTAATGCTGAATTCTTCCCTGCCTTCTTTTACCCCCGTTTCTAAAAATCCTGAAGCTACCGATTATTTCGGCAATGCTGCCACTCGCAGTCTTCCCTTATCGCAGAAACAAGTCTTTTTTGAAGAAAATATTCATAAATCTCGAGATTTCTCCCAGTTTGACAAGTTAAAGCTCGAGGATGTTTCGGATTCCGAGGATGAGTTACCAATTCCTTTTCACATTCATGCCAATGTGTCCTTTAATCTCAAGTCTGTTAAAAAAGCTGACTTGGAAGAGGAGCAAACCTTGCGAATTAAATGGCATAAATTATTATCCTCCGTTTTGAATGGGAATATTCTTCGACATAAGCGACGGGCTTTGAATTCTGTTTCTTTGCATAGATTACCAGCAGAGTTGAATAATGGCATATGGATAGGTGCGAGGGCTTTCTTGCATGGTTGTTCAATTCAAGATGAAGAAGCTCTAGTTGAATCTGAGAGGAGAAAAACCGTTGGAATGATTGAGGATATTCGTAATTTTTACTTTGAAGAAGCTGAGGAAGAATCAGCAGCAATCAAAGTCAACTCTATCATTGATGCCTTACATAAACAAATCGAACTTTATCCTAGTTATCATCGTTTTGGTCAGTTAGAACCTACTTTTGAAGATCCCTATATACAGGAAATGTTGGAAGCACTTTACTCCTGGCAGAATTGTTGGAATAATCAAACTCTCCAATACGGCGTTATAAGAAAGTGGATAGGAAATGATGAATTAAGTCTTGTTGGCGATAATCCTTTCATTGAAACTCTGAACCTAGACATCGATGTTCGCTCTGTCTTTATGATGAAAACATTGCCAGAGTTGATTGATCGTCTTTATAGCAACATCGGAAACGCCAAGAAATTCGAAGATTACTACCTGATAATGAATCTTCCACTTCCTTTGCCTCACCTCCAAAAATTAATCGTCTTTATCCTTGAAGTGAACAAGTTGTTATTAGAAAGACGGATTAAAGCCAGTAGTAGCGTTAATAACGATTCAAGTGCTATTGTTTTACAAAAAATATTGGCTGATACTGCTGAAACTATTGAACATTCATGCATAGCTAAATATGAATTTCACAGGCTTGTCAAAGCTGCACCTGGTTGGACAGAAAGTACTTTTGCCTCAGTGGAATATGAAGATTTGCAACGGGAATTATTACTTCAATATTTCCACTTTTTTGAGATGAGATTACATAAACCGCTAGGAATGAGCGTGCATCCCAAGCAATACGAGATTGTGGTTAAGGAATGGGAGTTTATAAGTCGAATAAGCTTACAGATAGCTGAGGCAGAAGAGTTAATTTTGACTAAATTTGTTGGCCTTATTAAGCGCTTAACGTATCGTCATATTCAGCATCACCTAGTTGCACTAGAATCTCCTGTGCCACAAGGTTGGCAAGACAAATTAAGCAATCATTGGTATCAGCGAGTCATATCAGTGCTGATAAAACGTGTCAATAACTTGTACCGTTTCCATAAACTGTTATGCTTGCATCTTCAAAACTCGCTGGATTATATTTTGGAGCAAGAGCAATTTCTGCAGAACTTGTTGATTCATTTTCAACTTGCTGGGTTTTATAAAATAATGCCACTTTCTTTGACCCAACCCTTAGAATACTTTATCCTAGCACCTCCTCACTTTGCCCAAAGGGAAAAGATTCCCTTGATTAACGAGACCTTGAATGCTTGTTTGCTACTAGATCCCGAGGAAAGCGCTGATTTGGACTTTTTGATTATTTTACAAAATCGCGGTCGTCTTATCCCTTGGAATGGCCCGGTGCTGCATTGTTACGTGGAAGCTCATATGTTGCAACTGCCAAAATCGATAAACCTTAGGGTACTGTGTAGCAGAACGACTTCTCTCCTTGCCTGTAGGCAAGAAATCGAGCTAATATTCGATACTTGTGCCATACCTGTTTCTTTCCCTTCTCAAGCGGTGAACTTGAAGACTTTGGAGACTCAGTTGGTTGGAGTAGAAGAAGCTATATGGAGAACAGTGATTGCACTCAGCGACGCTACGCCCTTGGTACTGGAAAGAACCCAGGATCCCGAGCTGGTTCAAAATTGCTTTACTTCCATTATGATGTTTGGAGAGAGGTTTGCTAAGCAAGCAGGCCCTAAGAAAAGGACCAAGTACGAGCTTGGGTTATTTGAAGTTATTAACAAATGGATTGAATTTATAACCCAATGGAATCCCGAAGATCGAAGAATATTCCGATGGGGAATGCCCGTGCTTGAAGCCTGCCTCAGACTTTGTAATAGGGAAGCATTGCTAATCTTGAAAGATGAAGCCTTTGATGAACTTCAAGAAAAAGTCTCTCAATGCCTTTCCGTAGTGATTACCCATCATGAAAAGCCCGGTGAATCGCAAGTAAGATTGATAAAACGCATCGAAAACAACTCCGATTTGGAGCATCGGCTTTTTGAGCTTCGTCAGTTGGAGGCCAGGTTTGATGAAAACAGGAAGCGGTTAAGACTTGCTGGAAGAGTCGTCGATGAAAACCAGCAAGACAATGAAGGCTTATTATTTTTAACGACTTTAAAGAGCAACATATCGATTAGATGGCAAAAGTTACAATTCTTGGCGGCAGGAACTTATGGCTCGGTTTATTTGGTGGTTGATTTGGACCGTAGTTCAGTAATGAGCATGAAAGAAATCCGCTTCAAAGAACCATCCGTCATTGGGCCACTGCACAAGCGAGTTCATAATGAAATACGCATAATGGAGATATTACGACAACATCCTTCGCTGGTGGAGTACTATGGCGTTCAAATGCATCGAGACCGGGTCTATGTATTTCTAGAGTACTGTCCAGGCTGTTCTTTGAAAGATTACGTCGCACAAGGACCAGTTACTGATAACGAATTTATAAAATCCTGTACCAAACGAATATTAAAAGGATTGGAGTACATGCATAGCAAAAAGATTATTCATGGAGATATCAAGACCCAAAGTGATTACTCTTTATTTTTTATTAACCTTTCTCGCTCTATAGACATCATGTTGGATGAACAAGAACAGGCTAAAATTATAGACTTTGGCTCGTCTAGTTGTTATCAATACCAAGAAGAGGGAAAATCAGCTATAGGGACTCCTATTACTAATGCTAATCCTAGTTATCTTGCCCCTGGTAAGTTATCCCACTCTTTCACAAATTGACCTGCTGTTAGAGGTACTACTGGGAGGAAATCGAAATGCCAAGATGGGCGCTGAGGATATCTGGTCCTTGGGATGCTGCGTATTAGAAATGATAACCGGAAAGAAACCTTGGTGGCATTTGGAAAACGAATGGACCATACTTTACCACAGTTAGTTACATTGCTTGAGCATTAATGACTTTTTAGTAAGCACGGATATTCCCCAACTTCCCAGCGCCGAACGAGTGGGAGTAGAGTGTTTGGATTTCCTTAAACAGTGCTTCATTCGAGAGCCAGAAAAAAGACCTGGAGCGAGTGAGTTGTTGGAGCATGAGTATTTAGGGGAAAGGGTTGATTCTGTGCAGTAAAGTTTTTTAACAAAGATATTTCGGACTTGTTTTAGGCCAATCGGTGATTTGGACTCCGCGCATAGATGATTGGCCAGCCTCCCTCGTGATGGTCCATGTGATCAACAAATTGGTAACCTTAAAACAACCTCTAAACTTTTTCTCATACTTGACGAAAATGGATCCCACTGCATGGTGTATGGTGTGTGAACAGGCCACTTCGGTACCTCTTTCTACCCCACACACCTCTAATAACACAAAAATAACAGGGTGGTATTTATTGCAGTGAAAAGTGCAAATTGGCGGATTCACTCCCCAACACTCCTTCCTCGCCAAAGTTCACCATTTTGTCGGTGGACCAGTTTCTTCATAGTCCCTATAAACGCACTCGTCAACTCTCCATGCCTTCTATCCGAGAGAAGAGAGATGAGTGGTTGGCTCAGCATCGACCTCCTTTCTCTTCTACCTCTACTTCCACTTCCACGATGAAAACGACCGAGACAAAAAGAGTTGTTAGTAACCCCTGGGTTTATGCTTCCTTTAACAAGAGGTATTGCTTTTATGGGTTTATTTACGCCTTCCAGCGCTTATGGAATGGATGATGATGATTGTTAACACTTTTTATTTATGTCACACTTTTTGAGGAGAGAGCACAACACTTTCTTGCTCTTGTTGTGGGCGTACCTCTCTCTCTCTCTCTCTCCCTCCCTCTTAATATACAAATTTTGTATTTTTTTCAACAATCAATGAAAAACTAAAAAATTTCACCTTCTTTATTTATTAATCTTCAATGGGGAATACTTGTACTTGTTGACATTGTTGACAAACCAGGATTCTGAATTTTTGCTTTTCATGGTTATATTCATATTCTCGTAACATCAGCTTCTCTCCACAACGGGTACAATCATGCTGCTCCACTATGCTCAATGCGGGAGAAGATGGTGCAAGTGGAATGATTGTTGACTTGGAAGAAGGTATCATAGTGGCCCAAATTCTTATCTGACCACGTATATCGGCACTAGCAATAATCAATCTTTCGTTAAATCCTTCGCCAAAAAATCTTCTTAATGTGTTCTCGGTGCCACATTCAACTGCAGTTACAGCATTTGCGTGACCTTCCCTTGTCTAGATCTAAAGCAAATCCTGAAAATTTACCTTCAAAACTCTCAAATAACACATCACTTGTGCCTTCTTGGCGAGTCCAGAATATTTTCCCTTGTGCATTTAGTGCTAATCCTGACTCCCATAAGTAAATATGTCGATCTTCTGATCCTGAAACAACAACTCTTCCATCTGCACTAAATTGATGGTTTAAAGACGAAGGAGCAAAATTTGTACCTAAAAGTTGCTCTAGTTAGCAAAGTTTCCTGATGGTGTCCTTTATATTTTCTTTCCATGTTCAAATCACTCAAGTTGTATAATCTAATGCGCGAATCCGTGGCAGTTACCAACAGCTAGACTGATCAGAAACCGCCAAAAAATACAAGCAAATACTTTATCTTCTCCAGGGCCAAGTCCAGGCATTGCTTGAATATGGGTCACCTTCCTTTGGCGAGGTTTTCCAGCTATACAAGAGATTTGTGTTCGATATTTTAATCCCTTCCCTCTTCTTAGTTGTAAGCATTAGGGATTTAAATTACCTCGGTTTCATAAAAGTGGCAAAGCCCTTCAGTAGTTCCTGCTACGGCCATTTTCCCATCTTGTAAAAATGCTACAGCTGTGCATGGTGCTGAAACATCTTCCCAAAACAACACTTTCTTTTCTATTAAACTCCAAAGTTGAATTTTGCCATCAAAGGACCCTGATAAAAAGAAACGCTCGTTCTGCCAATAGGGTAAATTATGGGTAGATTACCTTTGGGTGAAATGCCACGCTTGTTACCATATCCGAATGCGGAAAGGTATAGACACAATCTTCACGACTGAGATGCCATATTTTCACCGTACAGTCAGTAGAACATGACAAAAGAAACCTGCCCTTTTTTTAACCAAAGATTAGTAATTCTGCCTGATATTACCTTGGGAGCCCAAGCAATTTGAACAATTTCACCTTTATGTCCATGCCACTTTTTAATTAATTTTGATTGAATCAAGACATCTTCGTCTGGTGAGATTTGCCAAACTCGCAATGCGGCATCTTGACCAGCAGTTGCCAGATACTGTCCACAAGGGCTAAATCGTAATGTCCATATCGCTCCCTTTACATCATCCTTCAGTTCTTGTAGCATTCTCAGTCCATTTAACTGTAAATTCCGCTTATTTCTTGATTTGATCTTGGATATTTATGACATGTTAATGTATTTATGTGTTTTATATATATACCTTGACATAATCCGAAGCATTGACAGAAATGGGAACATTGTATTGCGTGGAAGAAGGTTTAAGAGACTTTGTACGAGGAATGTTAAAAGTTTCCACTTCTGAGCTCGGAGTTGGAATATCTGACGCTATTGAGCGAGCATCATCTTCTCCTGAATGGAAATCAAAAAATTCCTCTGTTATATCTGACTCTTCCGGTTTCTTTCGATCTCCTCCTCCTTTTTTTAGAAATTTTGATAAAAAGTTGTGTTTTCCACTAAAATGGGATAAGAATAACTTGGACTAGAAATTTACGCTTTAAACTTCAAATCTTTGACTGATAACGAAGGAGATTTGCTTGATTCGACTCCCTCGCCAATGGGATTAATCAAGGCGCTCCTTTTAAGAAAAAACCCTGATTCACCATCCATGCTGGACTTTGAAGTAGAGGCTCTTCCAAGTGGCAAACCGTAAGTATTAAGAAATTCCCCAGTAGAGATTTCAGCCAAAGTTGAAGTCTCACTGCTTATTTGTAATAAAGGGACCAAACGTCCAGATTCTACATCTTTTACCATGACCTCGCTTGATTGTCTTTCTCCAGAAGGGTTGGTGGGAGATTCTGCAGAGAGGACTGTCGGGATTAAGTTTTCTGCCATCATCGTCAAACTTGAAGAGTCTGTGTGATCATTGCTAGAAGCAGCATCGTCCAAACCGTAATAACGGGAAAAGGACAAACGAGGCTTGGAACGAATGGAATTGCGCTTATTGCGAGAATCATAGAAAGTATCAGTGGCATCGTAAAATATGTCAGTGTCCATAGTTAACAAAAAAAATTATACGTGACACCGCGTAAGTAGAAAATGATTGTATTGACTTATACCAAGGTGGTTGAATTAAATAAAAAGATTTTGGCATCAACTCCACAGCAAAGGCGGATTTTGAAGAAGATTGAACTTCTTCTCCGTCAAGAGTTACTTCTGACTGGTCTTTCAAGGTCTCCATCACCAGCGCCTTGACTCTCCAGTAATAAACCTCGGGGAATTTTTCCCGAAGTGACTGGTTCGGCTCTTGTGCTTCAATAGTGTACGTTTGCAGGGTTAGAAATGAGGCCCAGAAACGAGGATTCCGCATAATCACAGTTGTATGAAGATGATTGCTATCCTTTGGAAAAGACGTCAATACTGAGCGTTGAACCGTGCATTGAAAAAAAGACATTGGGCCCTCATAATAATGGGCAATATCATTGGGTCCTACACATTGTGGCTTAATTGGTGGATTTGGAGCTGGATTTGGACTAGGAATTGAGGGGCTAAAGGGATGATAAGTAACAGCACCTCCTTCTTCTTCTTCATTCAGCCAGTACCAAAAGCGAGTTGGATATTCTGTGGGTGAGGAGAATATCAATTTCCATAAAATCCATCCCACATATCGAGCCTTTCCAAATAATCGCCAGAGGGGGCCGTTAGTAGCTTTGGCCATATCGGACAAAAAAGCCCAAGTAACGATCAAGTAACTCAAACTTGGGTTTTCTTGGAATGTTACCAACATACCGTTGCGATTTGTAACATTTCCTCGCACAAAGTTCAAAGTGGCAAGATAGACATTGTTACAGCCGAGTTGTAGACTTAACACATTTCCTGTTCCACATGGACATGGCGCAAATGGAAAGTTAATTGCCTTAGGATTCGCATGTTTCCAAAGGCCATCCTGTGGTATGTGCGTGCGTCAGGGTTAGTGGTGTAGTAAAACTTACCAAAAACTCTTGGATTGTCCCATCTCCGCTTAAAATAAAAGCAGCATCAAATTTGTCTAAATCCAATTTTTGCGCTATTTCAAATGCATGTCTTGGATATCTCAACTCTATTAATTAATTAATTAATTTCCATTAATTATTACTTATTAAGGAATGTTTAATGTCTGATATTGCCAATAATGGCCGTACCACAGTTTGATAAACATCGAGGGTGGTTTGAAGCCCACTCTTGGGATTAACCACAACCAGGGCACTTTTCCTATCCTCTTGTGACTTCTTAATTAATATGGCATAAACTGAGTGACTTACCATGCAATAAATCAGCTCTCTCCAACGTATCTCTCAATAAAACCTTAAATTCTTGTAATTGTTGTATGCTGCCAAAATCAAGCAAATGTACGTCAAAGTAGCCCCGGTCTAGACGATACAATGGCCTCACAAATCCTGGCCCCTTCTCCACTCCTTCTCTTCGTACTTCAAATATTCCCAATCGTTTACTCTCCCCATCCAATAAATATTGTTCCCAATCACTTAATGTTTCCACTGTTCCAAGCACCAAATTCTCCGAGATGTTCTTAATGCCAATTATGTTATCTAAACTAATGCGACTCTTTAAACTAAAGCAAGATCCTGTGTTGATGTATAAAAAGGACTTCCCCAGGGCTAACTCGGCACGACTTTCATAATTCCCGATCCTATAAGTAGCAAACATTGACATCAATATGAGAACTGTGCTCACGTGATTCATTTATTCAAAGAATAATGTCAAGCGTTGAGTCACTCACCAGCATCGGATTATCCGAGTCCAAGGCTTTAGAAACATTGAAAAACAAAAAGTTATGCAACTTTTTACAGGGAATTTTGGACAAAGCACAGATTACCACTTGTGATAAGTCTATGGGGACTTTGTTATATACCCTTGCTACTCTGCTGCATAAGGAACAATTTGTCCCGTTAGACCTGGTGCTGGATTATATTGTAAAGGGGAAGCTTAATAAGACAGAACAATTATCAGGCATGTTTATTCTGTTTTGGCTAAAAGTTAGTGGCGGTGGAGTATGGGAAAAAGCATCCTTTGATAGAAGACCTGACGGATTTTGACAAGGCCTGTGGTGTTGGTTTGTCACCATTCTCTTGCTTTGATTCTTATGCGAAGTGTAGGAATTCAAGTCAGTGAAGTAGAGATTGTTAAAGCTGTTGCAGAGCTAATAAACTCCAACCAAGTGGAAATTCTTAAAAGTCGTTACAAGTTGCTTGGTGCTTATCTAGCCAAAGCCAAGCAACTCCCAGAGATTCGTTGGGGAGCACCGGCAAAAATCAAGGAAGCCGTAGAAGCAGAGTTTCTAAGACTGTGTGGACCAAAAGATGAAAGAGATGTACCACAAAAAGTAATTACTACCTTTTAATTATTCATTCAATAATGCCCATAGACCAAAAAACCCACAGCAACAGCAGCTACACAGTCAGTAGCTGCAGGTACAATGAAAGAAGAAAATCTACCAAGCATCTTTTTCGAAGGAGAATTAGCGCGTCTACACAAACCTGGCGAAAATCCTCAGATAAAACCCGAGTTAATGGTTCAGCATTTAAAAGAAACTGGTGGAACGGTTATTACTCGATTTCCCCCTGAACCAAATGGCTATTTGCACATTGGTCATGCTAAAGCCATCAATGTTAACTTTGGATATGCAAAAGCTCATAATGGAATTTGTTATCTGCGCTATGATGACACAAACCCCGAGGCTGAAGAAGAAATATATTTTGAGAAAATCAAAGAAGCCGTGGAATGGTTGGGATTTACCCCTTGTAAAATCACCTATTCCTCAGACTATTTCCTTCGTTTATATGAATTGGCTGAGGATTTAATTAAAAGAGGCCGTGCTTATGTTTGCTATTGTACCGGAGAAGAAATCCACAAACAACGTGGAGGAGATGAAAAAGGACCTCGTTTTGCTTGTGAACATCGTGACCGTCCAAGCGAGGAAAGTTTGAAAGAATTCAGAAGAATGAGAAATGGCGAATTTAAAGAAAACGAAGCGATTTTAAGAATGAAGATGGACTTGACCAGTGGAAATCCTCAATTCTGGGATTTAGTTGCTTATCGTGTGCTTAATACGCCGCATCATCGTACTGGGAAAGAATGGTGCATTTATCCCACCTATGATTATACCCATTGTCTTTGCGATTCATTTGAGAATATCACTCACTCTCTTTGTACGATAGAATTTCGTCAAGCTAGAGAATCTTACTACTGGCTCTGTGATGCCTTGGAAGTAAGTTACCTAAAGTAGAATTAATTTTTTTGTCAGGTATATAAACCAGTTCAATGGGAATATGGAAGATTAAACGTTACCAACACTGTCCTTTCCAAGCGAAAGATTGCAAAACTTGTCAATAATGGATATGTAGCTGGTTGGGACGATCCTCGACTCTATACTCTTCCTGCGTTACGACGTCGAGGAGTGCCCCCACAAGCCATTAATTCTTTTGCTACCGAAGTTGGCGTAACGACTGCAGGGACTACGATCAGCGTACAAAGATTAGACTTTCATATTCGCAACTTCTTGAACGATAATGCTCCTCGCGTAATGGCCTTGCTAGACCCTGTCAAAGTGGTAATTGACGGGTTGCCCGAAACTTTTGCCAAAGAAATCGAAGTTTCTTGGCATCCCAACAACAAGAGTCTTGGTTCACGCTTAGTGGATTTTTCCAATGAAATATACATTGATCGATCAGACTTTAGAGAGGTAACGACTTTATAATATTGATTTTATATTCTTGAAGAGTGTGGATGAGGGATTTCAACGATTGGCGCCAGGAAAGTCGGTGGGACTGCTTCATGTGGCATTGGTGGTGACTTGTAATAGTTTCAAGAAAGATCCCGTTACAGGTAAAGTAATGGAAATTCGATGCGTTCCAAGTAATGAAAAGAAACCGCAAAAATGGTTGCAGTGGGTGGACATCAAGACTGCTGAAAAAATAGCTGAAGTTCGAATTTACGAAAAGCTATTTCTTCATGAAAACCCATATGACAAGTCTATCACTGATGGCTGGCTATCAGACATTAATCCCGACAGTCTCTCCAGGCTCAATGGTTCAGTTGTTGAGCGAGGAGTTAGAAAGTGGGTTGAACAGGTTGAACTAAATGAACAAGTTCGCATGCAATTTGTAAGAACTGGATATTTCTGCTTGGACAGCGATAGTCAGTCCGACAAATTAATTTTTAATCGCATTGTTGGACTAAAGGAAGACTCAGGAAAGAGTTAATATATGCTTTGTTGTGAAAGCCAATAACGACATTCTTCTGCTGTTCCTTGAGGATTTGCTAATTGCCAATCCATGACCAGATCCAAGCCTTTTTTTACATCAGGACCCATTCGTAAATTCAAAACTTCAGCAACTTTTTTCCCCTATTTTATAAATAGTCTTGAATTAGCCCACTCGTAATATACACACATACATCCAATATCGATTTTAATGAATGAACTTGTTCCAGATCTAGTTCTTTAATCCTGTCAAATATTAGCTTGAAAGCATTGGCATTGGCAGACACTAAAGTGGCTACTGCGGCATAAACAAAACCCAAATGCCAATCTTTTCCAACAGATGGTTCATTGGAAAGGTTTCTTATGAAACGGCCTATTTTTTGATTATTCAATACTTCAAACCATCTTACCCAAAGACAAGCGATCCCACTGAGGATCAGTAGAAGAAACTAAAGAATTAATGCTTTCTGCATTTTCTATCAAAGATGCGGCCCTTTCCGCATCCATGGCAGAGAGCTTCCATTAATAAAGAGGGGCAAGAATACCTTCAACTTTTCCCGAATCATCAAATTCGATAATGGAATAACCTTGGTCTTCTGTTTGTGTACATGTCCTTTCAAATGATTATACGCTGCTGCTAGATAGAGGTGAGGGATCCAAGCCTTGTCCATTGAGAAAGAGGGGAACATTTGCTGCCATTCAAATGATGAAGAAAGCATTTTCTTAATTCTATAGGCAATTTCCACATTTTCAGAAAAGATTTCGTAGGATTGTTCAGGCTTCTTTCCAATAACAACGTCCATTAAATCCGTCTGATAGATAATTTCCAAGGCTCTGGCCGCGTCGCCTCCTTACCCTATTCGTCAGTACAACTTCTTAAAAGAAGAGAAATAGAGAAAACCTTGAAATATCTTCATCAATTCTACTCCCACTCTTTCTTTGCTAACTTTGCTATCTAATGCTTTCTAAAATTTAAAAATAAATAAAAAAAAACTACTTTAACCAATGGATTGCTTAAAGCTTCCAATGTTTCTTTTTCAATTTCAAAGTGAAAGCGAGTAGCAAATCTCAATACTCGCAACACTCGAAGTGGATCATCCAAAAAGGTCTCAAGTGGAGGAAGTGGAGTTCTAATTATGCCATCTTGTAAATCTCTTAAACCCTACAAGGTTGTTGATTACTAAAAGTGTTTACTCACTTGGCTGGTGTGGTCCTCAACCAAATTAGTTTGAATGTTGTAAAACAACGCATTTATAGTACAATCTCTACGATAGGCATCTTCATTAGGAGTTCCAAAAGTCTATAATAAAGTTGAAGCAGAATTAATCTCAAGATAAATTACCACTTGCTCAGGAATTCTACTGTCTTTTGAATAAGTTTCACTTCTCAGATTTACAAAATCCACTGCTACTCCATAAATCTGAGTGGTAGCTGTTTCTAAATGTTTGGAACGATCGGGATTTGAGGAAATCTTGGCAATAGTCTTTACAGGTTGACCTTGCATGGCCAAATATTCATTCACATACTGGGCAAATTGATAACCCATTACTTGACTGGTGGCAAAATCCAAGTCATGACTTTCAAGTCCCAACAACTAAATCCACCAACTCGGTAAACGAAGGAAGGATGGGAGTAACTTTATCTCGAACCCATCCCCCAGCTATGCGCAATTCAATCTTGGGAACATGAGGTTGCTTTGAGGCTACGTATTCTGTTACTTGATTCAACACTCCACATATGCGAGTTTCTAATGGCGTCAGCAAAATCTGCATGACATGCCCAGAAGCCTTTTGGATTCCATAGATTGGACTGGACTTGACTAATGCCAAGGTTTTTTGACAAATCTTACTTGACATTGTGTTTCTCAGGAATTCTCGTGATTAGCAACATTTTTTTACTCATTCCCTCTCTCTTGCTCTCATTACCTCCGTTTGAAGATCTCTTAACCATGGCATACTGTAAATCATGTGGGGAAATAGTTTATGGTCAGAAATGCACAAAATGTGGCAGTCGTTATAAAGGTAAAAGTATCTATGCTTTTTATGGTTAATCAGTAAATAGTTGAAGATGCCGTTGCTTCTACTCCGACCAACGAGAAACGTGATCGCTGGTCTTCAACTTATTTAGCTAACGGAGGGTTACAACGGGCAGCTACTCGTACCAACAGTCTTGCATATAGCCCTAGCCGATCATTGGTAAAGTCCACCGATCAATCCACCCCAGCCAAAGAGTTAATTACCAAGCCGATAAGTGAAGTTATTGAACCCGTGTCAGATCTACCACTTTGTTACCTGTGTGATGATCCAATCAAGCAAGTAATATTTCTTTATTATTTTTATTGAATGGAAAATCTGATTTTATGATGAGCAGAATGAACAACGCTTCCTTAATGAAACCGAAGTTTGCTTAAAATGCTACCTTAAAGAAATGTCCCGAGGAGATTGGTAACATTTTACTACAGGCTTCAAGTATTAACGCTTTTAAAGTTCCTCTTGTCATAATCCTATCATTAAAACCGATTTTTTTATCCAACATAACCTAAATTTATGGCATTTGGCATGCTTCCGTTGTCATAGCTGTCAAAAGAACCTGAATTCTCCCATGGTTGATCTTTCAGGAAGGCCATGTTGTGAAGACTGCTTAATGGCTCAGGCCAACAAGGGAGGTTTATACAAGGCAAAATCACCTGCTGAAGAAAAGAAAAACACTGATTTTGTGTGCAAGAAATGTGGTCTAAAGATCAGGGACACTGCGGTGAAATTACCAAATGGGGATATTTTTCATCAAAAGTGTTTTACTTGCGCTGGCTGTGATAAAGAGTTTGAACAAAGTGCATTTGTCAGCGTTAATGGACAAGCCTATCACACAGAGGTTACCTTTTATTATTAATCTTTAATAAGGAAAAAATATAGTGTGCGCCAAAAAAGAAATATGAAAAGTGTGGTGTTTGTGGAAAAGATATTCGCGGACTTTACGTGAAGAATCACGGTGTTTCATTTCACAACGATGTAAGTCATTGTAGTTTTTGAGCTTATTAAATCTGCCTTATAGTGCTTTACTTGTTCTGGCTGCGGCAAAGTTATTAGTTCTGATACACCTTTTGGGGAGATCCACAAGAAGCCATACTGCGAATCCTGTCTACGTGAACGATGTGGTTTAGATGATCCATTTACTGAGAATAGCATTAGTACTACTACTTCAGAGAAGAAGAATAAGCCTCTCCCCGATCCTCAAGCTTACAGAAAGTCTCGACAGGTTCCTCATCAATCCGAAGCATCAATTGGACCAGATCAAGAAAAAGCAGAACCACCACTATCTACGAAGCCAAAGAATGTTGCACCACCAGAAGAAGCTTGCATACCAAAAGAAGAGAAACCAGATTCATTCAAAGAATTACCGGAAAGGAAAGTAACTCTTAATGATGCAAATCCTCTTAGTCCAAGAAGACGCCTCGCCAGTGAACCGTACATCAATCCCCTAAGCCCTCGCAGGCCACTCTCTTCTTCTCCTTCTTCTACTTCACGCACGCCGCTTGTTCAGCGCACTGCTTCTCCCGTTCAATCCCCGCCTCCTCCTGCCCCTGCTTCAATTGTTTCACTTTCCTCACGAGTTCCTACTACTCCGCCATTGGAGCCTAAGGCTTCAACAGACGGGCCTGTTCACCCATCTCAGTTATTGCGATCACAGTCTCCATCTGCAGATGAACGTTTCTCTCGATTGGGAGGAGTAAACAAATGCTTTAAATGTGGAGAAAAAGTGTATCGCCCAAATGAAGTTGCTGGTCCCAGAGCTACAAAGTGGCACAAGCGTTGTTTGGTGTGCGTTGATTGTAAAAAACCGTTAGATTCGGCAGCTTTGATGCGTACCGACGATGATGGTCCCTATTGTCGATTATGCTTTGTGAAGCGAGGGCATTGATTTTGCAGAATAAATATTAGTAATATTGTTTATTCTCGTCGCATTTCATCCCATAACAAGTTTCAGGCTCCAAGCGATTCATTTTCAAATTCCAACAATTTTATGTCTAAACAAGCAGAGGTAATTTAGAAAGAAGTCAGTACTGAGTACCTTCTGCCAACATTTCGAGTTGAGGCGCGAGTAAATGATACAAAGGATGTTGTAAATACTTTGATAATTGCTAAAGTTAAAGTGTTTAATTGTTGCATGAGCCCAAAAAAAATAAACCTCTTTACTGTCCAATTCGACGAGAAATATAAAGGAATTATCATTGTTACAACTATCGCCATATTTAACGGATAGGACCTGTTGGATGCTTCTTAAACTATCCAACTGTGAAAACAACGTTTGCTTGACAGATGCATCTACATCAGGGCGTGGTTTGATAATCTCTACTCAAAGGTGTTTAGGCATTGTGGCTGAGAATTGGGAGAGGGAAGTACGAATGCGAGAATAGGTCATTTTTTGCTTCTCGGTCCTTTGTCACTACTGGCAATGTTGAGAAAATCGCCACTTTTAACAACAAATTATTTATTGTGGATGCTCTCAACACTTTTCTACAATTAAATCACCCATATCCTCTGTACTTTTGATCTCAAAATGATGCTCATTAGCAAGATGCAGCAGGGATATAAAGCAAAATGGGACAGAAATGTCTCTTTTCTTATCCTCGGAATACTTTTCCAGCACGTTTTGCATAACATTTGATAATTTGGCATTGGATTCATCATCCCTGTTCTAAAAACAACAAAAATTAATTACCAGTAAAAGTCAAACCTCAGATAAAACATCCCACATATTGAGCTTTAGTTTTCGCACATCTACCCGAGTAGCCACTTTTGCATAGTTCATCAAGAGAGGTTTAATTCGACGTCCTCCTTGAGAAAAGATTTCTTGTCCAAATTCAATCTCATCTTGATCTAATGCTTCTAGAATATTCAAGGTCCCAATATCATCCGCTATCTCTGGTTGAAATTGCATGGTGGTATCATTGCCTTCATCTTGAAGCTCAAACTGTCCATCCTCCAGCTCTGGCAGTTGAGATGCATTGGCAATATCCCTTTCAGTCACTGAAAAAGTTTAAAAAATAGTCCAAATCGCCTTGCTTACCATTATTGTTTAAATCTACTCTCTTTACCTTTTTACCAGTAATCTATGCTTCTTAATGAAAAACCCTAATATAAGGAGGAGCATACCATGACATTGGGTTTGCAAAACAGACTGAATAGATCTCGGGTGTTGTAACCATAATCTCGTGGTAGTAAAAGTTTCCGGTATTGATTATTAACTGCTTGTTGTTTGGAAAGATTGATTGATATCTTTGGTTCTTGAAAAAGTTCATCTTCATTCAACTCAGGGGCAGATTCAAAGTTAATAGAAAAAGCTTCCTTTTCTTTCTTTCGAACCCCTCCTTCTGTTGGTACTAAAAGAAAGAATACTTAAATTATAGAGGGTAAGGTTACCAGGAATGACCTTTTGAAGCTTCCAATGTTCAGGGCCTGCCCAGTTTTTCCTTAATGCTTGATCAAAGTAAGAAAACAAGGAATCCTGGTTATTTACCATAGACATAACATACTCCTCGTGAGAATACTGAGGAAATATAGCCGTGTTATGTCCCTCGTCAATGGAAGCAGCATGTTGATTAATGACAAATTGACTCTGTTCAGGATACAAAAAATCATCCAGATTCTCTTCTGCAAAATTCTGATCTACCGGGGGCAACGGATCATCCTCCATTGCTTGCCGCAGTAAAGAAAGGTCCATGTCTTGAGAAGCAGAGAGAGAATATTCTCTCAAAGGATTACAGATGAAAAAGTTATTGTTCAAGTCAGTAATGCTTGGACATAACATTTCTGGTAAACTCTTTTATATCACTGTCCATTTTACAGGAATAATAAATACCTCTCAACTCTTTTGCATCCAAACTTCCCTTGTCGAAATCACCGTAATCAACATCACCATCATCTTTTTCATCATACTTTCCTGTAACGTCACTAGCATCGAATATAAGCTGTAGTTTAGCATGAGTTCCAAGATGGTTTAGGAGAAGACTTTTAGCCCCTCCTTCATCAAAGTCTGCTGAAGTTTTTTTAAACAGTGGATCAACAGTGAACTCGAGATCAAGCTTTTTAGCATTAATCAAGTTGACATCTTTAGCCAGCGTTTGTTCCGACCGAATACTCTTTTCGAAATCATTAGTTATGAAATATTTTGACCATAATTACTTACTTTACGCTTTAATAAACGTGGGTTCTCTTCATGCTCTGAATCTGAACCATCTGATAATTTATCCTTTGGAGCTAATCTTGACTCTTTAATTATTGCCATTAATTTAAAATTATTACGTTCTCTTTGCATTAATCCACTAAGTAATATTTTGGTTTCTGAATCTACCGAGTCTACCCTGGTGGCGTATATTCTAACACAACCTTCGAGTGTACAAGATGCTTTTTGAAAGTTTATTGATTCACCCTCCTAAACAACTCACTCTCAAGATTAGAGGTAAAATTCAATAAAGACGAAGAAGATACCCTTAGGACGGAAATATCATGGAAATAATCAATTAGATTTAGGGTCCAAGTGTTTGCTGTGTTAATTTTCTTCGAGGAATGTGGGTCAAATATACAAGTACAACGACAATACCCCGTCAGCAGCAATTTTCATCCATTCTTCATATTGACGAGTGATTTCTTCATCAGTCATTGAACGCAAAAACTCGGATTTCTTGTTTTCAGGCACCACCACGTTTATACTTCTTGGACTTGCTTTATTGCCAAAGACTGCTTGAACTCGAGCTTCTTCCAGTAAGCTTTTACGCCGATCTAAAGCTTGAGAAGTTCTTCTTTCGCGTTTTTCCGCTTCATCGTCATTTCTTAGAAGAGTGCCTTTTGTTGTGCGGTCTGAAAGGAAAGAACGATTTGGTGATTGGGCTGGAGTGGTAGCAGTTGAAGACATTTAGTAACAGTATTTAGGGATAACGAGAGAGTGGGAGAAAAGCGTGACATGGATTTATTTTCATTGAGGGATTACCAGAATCCGATAAGAATCATCAAAGGGGGCTTTTGTAGTGGCGATTTCAGCACTTTGGAATTCAGGACGAAGAACAGACCAAGCAGGGTTATTTTTTGTGCTATGAGTCACATACTGACCATTGGGAGAAATCAAGTTAACGATACATTGATCGTCACTAGTAGCAAGTTGATAGGACCAGGTCATGGTAGAGCCAGGTGCTGTATTGACAAACAAAGCCTTTTCCCCGCTGTTATCGTCAGGTTCGACTTGTAAACTTCCAACCCCAGCCAAGGAAATCTGTACTTGCGAATCTCCTATTTTCTCAACAGTCCACTTGGTATTCCAGGCATTTTCTGAAGGGGTTTCTCTGCAAAGCACACCATACCAAGTCATGGAGGGCCATACACCGTTTTTAAACAAACATCCACCATAACAGTAGCTAATTGCCCTTTGTGTGTCCATATGTACCAGCATGTAGACTCCATCTTGGGGAAATGCATCGCAGCCTGGATGACCAATGCGACCAGGGCCTCTAGACCAACCAGAGACAATGTTGAAGAAGGCTGTATACAACAACCAAGAAGTCAACATGTAGGATTTACTGAGCATTTTTTGGAGGGAAGATGATGTGTTGAATGAGGCGAAAAAGGGGAGAAAATCGATTTTTTCCCCATGAGTTTAGTAGTACACTTTATATGGAACACACCTTTGGAAAGAATAATTTAGTGCGAATATTCCGAAGAAATAAATAATTTGATTTCCTAATAAAAAATAATAATTCTCTTACAAAATAATTAAATAAATAAACATGAGAAACCAAAGTTTATTTAAGGCTACCTTCCCCAACGTCCTTTGAAAACCATGGATTGTTCCATGTTGGAATTTATGGTAATTTGATAAAAACAATCCTTTTCCAGCTTGGAGGAGAGGGTCATGGCGTAGGCTGCTTCATCATCTCCAACTACTTCATAAGATTTCGAAGGACACAGGTAATTTCCAGCATTATCCTGAATAAAACATAGGTAACTTGCCCCGGTTAGATAGGTACAGTCATATCTAAAGGATAAGGGGGGATTCTTATCATCTGCCCATAACGACTTTCCTATTCCACTACCAGTAGATCTTTGCTGGAAAACAATTTAAAGAAAAAGGAGAGTTTGTTTGATGGATGGATAATTTGAAAAAGGAAGAAATGGATTTGCCCCAACTCAGTTTATTCCGCCTGATTAAAGTGAAAAAAGTTAGACATTGTTTAATGAAGCAGTCACTGCAGCTGCATCATCGTCATTGCCCACCAATGGTAAAAAGTGATTTTGATTCTCCTTTTGGTGCTTCTCATCACTACGAACACTCCAAAAGAAATAAAGAGCCGAGCTTAAACCTGTTTCTCAAATTAAATGAACAACGAGTAGAAGGAGAAGTAGACTGTACCAATTAAACTTCCAACCAATACATCCTGCCAATGATGACGATAATCCCAAACTCTACTAGCAGCAACCATCGAAGCAATCGTCAACGGAATCAAAAGGACAAATGGTGCAGATGTTCTTGGATAGCCACTTAAAAAGATCGTTTCATTTAGGAATAAACCGAGATAGGTCATTCCAGCAAAGGCCACTAAACCGATTTATTTCTTCCTTATTGAAAAACGGTTACCTGAAGAATGGCCAGAAGGAAAAGATTTAAATGCTTCCAACATGATATCCACCGAGTGCTGAGTGCAAATAGTCGCATCAGAAAGGCCAAATTTATCATCTGTTGAATTTGACAATGGTTGACATCTACTGAGAAAGTCAGGACGAGGTCTACCAAAAGCAATCTAATGCGATTATTACTATAACCAGTGGATAAAGGGATACTTTTAATAGTTCAGTGACATAGAGTGTAAAGCCAATGGTGCAAATAAAGCCATAAATGTAACGATTATATAATCGGACATTTCTTTTGTAAACCAACAATAAGAAGGAAAAAAATAAAGCTGGAAACACCACAGCTAACACCTAGTCCTATGTTAATATCCTTCACTGGATGGAAGTAGCTTACCAGGAGAGCATTGAAGGAAATGGTCTCTACACTGGTGTAAGGGAAGCTGATTTCCTTATCAGTGACAGAGAATCTTCGATTGAAAGGATTGTAGCTTCTGATATAAATCAGAGTGAGGAATAATAGTAATATTAACGTCCATAGAAGAGTTATTTCTCGCTTGGTGGGATTTTGTATGGTCATTTTATCTGACTGTATTTGTTATTTGTTATTTAGCACACTCACACTTTGCTCTGAAAAGGAAGAAGGGAAAAAAAGGAAGAAACCACTGACAATAAGTGAAAGAAAAAAAATGTCTGCCACCACCACCACCACCACTCCCAACACCAGCAACAATGCTAATAACACCAGAACCACTGCACATCCAGGAACAGCGTTTCTGCTGCATCATCCCATTAGTGTAACCACTGTTCAGAATTCCACGCATCAGGGCTGTGTCTATTCCTTCGATCCTGTCGCCAATTACTTGGTGCTTCAACAGCCAAGCTCGGCCTTTCTCTTCATACGACTCTCTCACATCAAGAATATCTCGATTCCTAATTCTCAGAGTGAAGAATTTGCTGCTCTGGTCGCTGCTGGTCCGATTGAAGTCACTGCTCTTCCCATCGAGCGACTTAGAATTCGAGAAGAGAAAAGAGTCCGTGAGGAGCGAGAAAGATGGATAAGACGTGGAAAAGGTGTCACTTTGGAGGCGCAAAGTATTTTTGACGCCATTGTTAAAACGTGTTGGCGCTTTTCCCCCATTAACACTAACATCACCTTTACTCAGGATGCCCTGTCGGTGGTTGAATGACAAGATTGTGGTTATGGATGAGGTACTAATAACCTCGCCTTATCAGCCTGAGAATTGTACCGCTGTGGGTCAACAGAGTGGAAACCTCGAGCTATTGAACCGAGTAAAGATTGTGGTAAATCGATTTATTCCAATACTTTTGCTAATTGCTTTTTGTGCAGCTGGGAGAAGAGCGAAAAAGGCTTGGAATTTAGCTGTCGTCCTCTTCGTCGTCGTCCTCCTCCTCCCCTTCTTCGTAATAAAAATCCTCACACCATTCCCACGAGTAGGGACGTCCGTTTCTGTAGTGAATTTGTATAACCCGGTGATGTCTTGTTTGTTGTCGCTGTATTGGTGGTGGCTGCTCTGACCTTTTACGCAGGTAATTGTAACAAGGTTCGCATATGAATAAAGCGCGAGGCTTCATCACCACAGCATCGGCAAATCGAACTTTCTTCTTTAGGCAACTTTTAAGATTAGTCTTTCCTGAGCCAGGGATTAGTTCCATCACAACCACCAACACCACCAGCACGAAGAAGAAGGGGATTACCTCTGGAACTATCACTCATGTTGTATTATGGACATTATTAGGGTTGACAGGTAATAAGCCTATTTGTATATCTCCCCCCAAAGTACATAAACAATGGTCTGGTGATCGTTGTTTGCAGGAATAAATCGATTTAACCAATTTAAACTCGAATTATTTTCCTGTTGTGAGTCCATGAGATTTTTTTGTTTTTATTTTTTGAAAATTCGCACCACTTCCTCCCGCGTGCAGGGTTAGCTTAGTGCCGCTATTTCTTTTTCCAGAGCCAGTTTTGCCTCTTCGATCTTCGTTTTCAATGAATCGATATCTTCGAAAGTCTTCGCGCACTCGTCCATACCTATCCCCGCAGGCAATACTATTGCAGCGACGCCAATGCCACCACCCAAAAGTCCCATTAACCCAGCAGGCATCACACTTCCTATGGCGACTTCTCCCATTCCCATTACTAGAACTGGGATCATGGGTCCCGTGCTCAGGCAACATACAGCGATGGCACCGACTGCCATCGTGCCCACCATCACCGTTCCGGCAATATGTACAGCAACATTAGAACCCGTCTGGAGCTTTTCTTTCCACAATTTAGTACTGGCCAGCTTCTTTTTGAGCGATTCTATCTCCTCCTTCTTCTTAATTTTCACTTCAGATACTCTACAGTTTATGATATATGGAATCGTATTATTCAAGTCTGCATAGAAGTGTAGCTCTCTCAAGGCCTCGGCACTGAGACCTCCGCTGGGGTAGCGGGGTACCCTAATATAGGCGCCGGGCCAAGAGACTAGCGTCGAGTACTCCATACCGTAAGCATCTACAGCCACTTTGTTATCAATGTACTCCTCACTCTCTAACGGAGGGTGCTTGTTAAACACAAAGTAAATTCTGGGCTGAACGTCATCCTTGTACTGGCGGGTAAGTGCCATAATGGTGTGTCTGTCCCCTTCAGATATTCTGTAGGTATCGAAGCCAGTAGCCACGTAGAAGACAGTGGCTACTCCTGTTTTCTCCATTACATCTTGGATGTGGTTACAGTACTTTTCGGTCTTTCCGAATTCCGGCACTCCTGGACAGTCTACAAAGACGATGTGTTTCTTGCCTTCCACTCTGCACCTCACTGCCTCACATCTGGTGGTACTGACTGACTGGAGATACCCAGTGGCAGCGTACTCTTGGTCTCCCTTCGGTATACCTGCTAGTTGGTTCTTTAACCAGGTCTTCCCAGATGCGCTCCTCCCTATAAGATACACCAACTTGTCGTTCTTCTGGCACTGATTGACATTGCCATTTGTTTCGATTCACTTTAACTGTTGAACGAGATTTTTATTGATTTATTCTTTTATACGTTTACGTGTAACACGTGCCAGAGTAAATAAATTTTGCAAAGTTGAAATTAGAACTAGTGAAAACCCCTACATCTTCAGCCAATCACACCACTCAACTACGTCACCATATTAAATTTCCTTCAACTTCCTAAGGAACCAATCAGCATCCATTATTCCAAATATATCCATTCAAAATTTATCATGACAAATTCCAATCAATCCTCCTTCCAAGAAAGGTATTCCTCCGTCAGAGACTGGGGGTTGTCTCTGACTTAGTGAGGAGGGAAAGGGTGAAAATTTCTTTTATTATTTAATATTTCATGCTCTCACTCCTCACCATGTCGGGACTTCCCCCAGTCCTTGACAGGAGAAAGTGGGGGTTTTTTCACTCTCAACTACAAAACTTTCAACCAATCACACAACCCGTTACGTCATCAAGCCAAGACTTCCACGTCACCACGCCAAGAAGTCCACGTCATCTTCTTACAATTCTGGAATTCCATCAAAGAACT
>QZWR01000156.1:0-32531 GCA_004114325.1 Zoophagus insidians
TCTCAACATCGTTGGGGATTCGATGACATTTTGACTTTATATTTTTTTTTAATGACCAGTCTGAAGAAGCTGTTTGAGGTGGTGACATGAAAAAGACTGTTGGTAGAGATATGTTGAGAATTACTTCTTTTTTTTCTTTTTAGGCTCTATTTCATACTAGTTTACTTTATTTGACTTACTTAATTGCAAAGATACTTGTATCTTAATACAAACTACAGGGTGCAATTGAGATTCGTCATAAATGTTTGGAAGACGCCAGAGCAGTAGTGTCCGAGACCCTTCACTGCCTGTTTCACATTCCTGGACCTCGATTTAGCAGCAGCCTTTTTCTCCTCCTCCTGCCTCTCCCATCTCGATAAAATGATTTCCAATCTCTGGATTCTGAGCTCGCAATTCTCAAATTCTCTCTCAACCTTTCTTTTCTCAGTCTCGTCTTCCATCAGACTGACCCCCGACAAAAAACTGTTCTTGTTCTGCATTAATTGCTGATATTGGTCCTCGATGGCCCTGTCCAGCTGCTCGGTTCCGACTCCTCTAGGTGTTTTTGATCGAATATCTACCAATACCACCAGCTCAACAAGGTTGTTCTCAACTAACTTTTGAAACATTCGTGGGTTTCTGTTCATTTTCAGTTTGAATACTCTGAAGCTCCTTGTCTTTTAATAATTTGTGTGTTGAGTGATATCTTTGTCAAAAGTGATTCAGAGATCCGTTTTCAGATCATTTGCTTGTTGTGCGCGTTTTTTCTGGTTTTCTTGCAAAAAAACGGAAGACTTGCAAGTGCGACAAAAACGGAAGACTTGCAAGCGCAACAAAAACGTTGTGCTGGGTGAATTGAGGTCGCATATTGCAAAAAAGAGGATCAACTGCTGATTGTATGACCAGTCGCTCCTCAACGACAACGACACTTGACAAAAAATAACTTCGAAAAGATTGAAGAATTTTCAACATATTTTGAATCTTTATTGAATTAATACTGATTTTACTTTACTGGACTAACTTAAGGACATATATACACGTCGTTTTGAGAAGACTATAAGGCTCCATCAAGGGCACCAATAACTGTCAAGAAAAAGCCCAAGCAGAAGTGTCCAGCATCTTTGACTGCTTCCTCCACAGCACTGGGCTTCGGTTTAGTAGCCAGTTTTCTCTCCTCTTCTTGTCTCTTCTCCCATTTCGCTAAGATCGCTTCCAATCTTTGAATTTTCTGTTCACAAGGCTCGAAGTCTTGCATGGCCTTGGTCTGCTCAGTCAGATCCTGCATGAGACTGACCTCCAACAAAAAGCTGTTCTTGTGTTGCATTAATTGTTGGTAGAGGTCCTCAATCTTTCTGTCCAGGTGGTCGGTTCCAACTCCTCTGGATGTTTTCGATCGAAGATCCAATAACGAGACTAATTCGATGAGGTTGTTCTCAACTAATTTTTGAAAGGCTTTTGGGTTTGCGTTCATTTTTATCTTTCTAATAACTGTCTTGCTTTTTGAAGGAATCGCGGCAAGAGCTTGTCTGAATTTGATTTGTGACTTTGTTGCCTTGTGGGTGATGACTTTTTCTTGTTTTTCTTTCTCCCAAAACGGAAAACTTGAAACTTGCAACTTTTGCAAACTTTCAAGGCATGTGATGAAAACAAAAAGAGTCAAAATAAGTTTGGGGGAGCTAGTTTTGAACAAGCAACAAGAATTAGAGCTTCGTTTTACTGGCGATCGACATTCATTTTCCTGAGCCCTCTTGCAAGCATCTCAACTTCTTCATCCTCTGCATCTTCCTCCTCATCCTCTTCGTCCACCTTGACATTGCGGCAAATCGGACAAAAATTCCGATGATTGTTCACTCTGAGGTGCCCGTTCGGGCAGGCAGGAGAGAAGAGCAACCGCTCTTTTAAAAGTTTGTTCTTCACCGCGCCCGGTTTCAATATGAAACCGAACGTGTCCTTTTCAATTTGGAAATCAGCTTTGTCTATTCCAAGCTCGCACCTCGCTTGGAACAACAAGTTCTTCTTCACTTCCAAGTGTATCTCCGCTAATGGAAAAGAGCCTCCTCTCACATTCTCACTGCCGTACAAGAACATATACACGAACGTCAATCTGTTTTCAAGACTTGCAGCAAGATGATCAGGAACTAGATAGTAGCAATCGAGCTTCAAATTGGTCAAACTTGCTAGCCATTCCTTATGGCTCGTCTCGTGTTGACGGATCCGTTTCTCCAAGAAGCAAGTGATCCCAACGTAATACCGATCTCTTCCCAAATTCTTTCCTCGAACGACGTAGAGATACACACGGTTGTCAAATTCCAGAGGCACGTGGTCGAAATCTGTGACTAATTTCGAAACCCCGAAAGTGTACAGACGTTGAACAACAAAGTCAAGGTTCGCATTATCCTCTTCCGCTATTGTTTGCACGACTGTCGTGCCTGGTGGTGCTGGGATCTT
This sequence comes from Zoophagus insidians, assembly GCA_004114325.1. Lineage (NCBI taxonomy): Eukaryota > Fungi > Zoopagomycota > Zoopagomycetes > Zoopagales > Zoopagaceae > Zoophagus > Zoophagus insidians. The sequence continues at coordinate 2,428 of QZWR01000156.1, forward strand.
GCACAAGTAATAAAAAGCATCTGATAAATTCCGAGCGTCTTCTTCGGATTCTTTGAAAGATAACACATAAGCACCTGGTTCGGGGGGATTTTTATTTTTGGTGTTTTTTAGTTGTTGCTCTTCCTCTTGAAAGAATTGCTTGAAATATCTTGTGACTCGTTGCTGGTCGGCTCGAGTGAGTTCTGAGAACCCTTCAATATCTTCAAGCTTGTTGTTCACGAAATCGAGTGCGTTGCTCGCTACTCTGTCGGTCATACATTGTGAATTAAAATGTCGCCACTTGACGAACTTTCGCTCTGGACCTGAGTAAGACCCAAAACGAAGTGCACCGTCTTCAATCAAGTCCTTGCAGTCACCCTGGCAAGTGGCTCTTCCAGACTTGGCGTATTCCAATATGTAGGGCATTTTTGATTTTGATTTCTGCACTTGAGTTTGAAAAATAAATTCAAAGGAAAGGTGGAATAGAATTCTCCGCCGAGAGCGGCACAGGACAGGTTTCACTTTCAATGTTGTGACTCGAGTTATTAATGGAAAACAAAGAGGACGAGTTGTAAAATCACATGTATGGTCAATTATCACGCGAAAACAAGAAATCTAACAAGGCAACAGTTTCAAGCGTATCAACAGCGCTTGCGAGAGCACTTGAACAGAACGAAGCGACTGAACCCACTCCACGTCCGATTCTCGACCTACTACTTTTTGGTTGAGCTCGTTTGCCCTTCGATTTTGATGGATGCTTCAGTTCATTCATAAAATTTTCAAGGGTTCTTATCCTCTCCTCCAACGAAGCATAAATTTCGATCCACTGCTTTTTATCTTCGGATTTGTTGTTCATCTTGTTGAGTTCTAAAACGAAGGAAGTTTTGTTTCGATATAAGAGAGAAAACAGAGTCTCGATCTTCATATCCAGTTCTTGCAATTCTTGTCCAGTGAGAGCCATTCTTTCGTTCACCAGGAAGCTTATCGACTTGATCTGTTCTTCCATGCTTTCCTGAACAGAACGAAGTTCGTCATTTTTGTCAAGTTGTTGCATTCTTTCTTGGTTGTGGTTATGGATAACACGGTTGTTTGTGGTTTTTTTTGTGTGCTCAATATTTTTTTTCGATGCAAGTTTTTCCATTTTCTCGAAATTCTTGGTTATCCATCAAAAACCCAAAAACTTGCGAAAACACTTGATTGAATCTCACCCAAACCGCACAGTGAAAAAAAAGCTTGTTCATAAGATAATGCAAGAGAAAAATTTTCAATTTATTTCCAGAATAGAACGGTCTGATGCTACATCCGACAATTTTTCTTGCAAAACTTTTTTCTGAAATATGAAGCAGCATATCATGTATTCAGTATTTATATTCATTAGATCTCGGTAATGTTTTGAAACGACAACACGAAACCGTTTTTGGATCCCATTTTCCACGCTCTCAAAGGGGAAACCGAGTAAAAATCTCCCTTCGATTTCCATTGAACCGATTTTTTTAAAGATTCAAACAGTCGTTTAGAAGAACTGAGATTAACTCTTGTGAATTTTTTTCCTCAAATCTGAGCTCGTCGATCTCACGATTCAAGGAGATAGCGGGACAAGGAATCAAGGAGAAAGCTCGTCGTCACCTTTCCTTCCGATTGAAATGATCAAGAAAATCGTCACCTTGCTTCTGATGGAAAGAATCAAGAAAATCGTTCAGAAATCAGAATTTGGCCTTGCTTGATGTCTGAACCTTGTAGGACCATCTTCTAAACCTTATTCATCATCATGATTGCTTGAGAGAATCAAAACTAAAATATGAGTGCTGACTTTTCTTTTTGTTTGACAAACATCGTCAACACAAAGCACTGTTTGCTGCTCGATGGAGGCCATTTTGTCAAAATTAAAAGCCCAACCGTGGCCTAACCCACAGGTTGCGGAGATCGAAGAGCTCGCAAAACAAGGTGCGGAATCAAATTATTGCTTGTTACTCGTCGTCGACGAGAGATTTTGGACGGTTCCTGGATTAATGGAGCACTTGCAGACCCTCCGCCGCATTAGATATCTCATGTTTGCCGTCTCTCACTTATCACACGATTTCGCGAATGTTTTCATTCCGGAATTTCTGAACAAAGAAAATTTTGGTTTAGAGTTCCTAGGGTTCGAATTTGGAGACATTGCCGAGACCTCGCTCGACTTTGAACTCATCAAAATCGCTGAATGTCTTCCGAATGCAAGAGCTTTGAAACATTTTGGCTTAAGTCACAAAACCGAGTCCTTGGGATCTGAATCTCAAAAACTCCTCTTAGAAGCCTTGCAAAGACAGGAGTTGCTCGAGTCATTTTCTTTCCAGTCCTTTTACCGACTCCCATCCGTGCCATTTTTCACACATTTGAAAGGAAAGAGAAACCTCAAACTGCTCTCGCTCCAATGTGTCCACACAGACGATGATTCGGAAACACCGTTTGGAGATTTCATTTCTCATCCTGATTGTCGGCTTGAGGAGCTTCATCTCCATGATGTGAAAATAAAACGTGACTTTGCTGCAGGTCTCTCAGCTCTTGGAGAAAAAAATACGAGTTTGCAGAAGTTGAAATTGTTCAGCGTTGGATTCGATCAGGAAGAGACTGAAGGGTTTTGCCATGCAGTCCGGAGAAGTCAAACTTTGAGGGAGCTTTCGATTTCATCGTGTCCCTTTTATGACAAGGGAATGGCGGAAGGTTTGGTTGGAAGTTCTTTGGCCAAGGACAATTCGTTGGAGATCTTGACGCTGCACAGGTGTTTGACGACTTCTAATTTCATCTCGTTCTCCCAACATCTTGGGAAACACGAAGTGCTAAAAGAATTGACGATTCGTTTCCACCCTCAGCTCAAACCTGATTGTTTCATCGAGCTTTGTCGAGGTCTGGCTAGGAATAATAGTGTGAGACGAGTTTGCCTTTCCAATCTCAGCTTCCCTTTGGTTACAGAGTGCTCGTCAAGTTTTTTGAACATGTTGGAAACACGTTCAAATTTTGAAAAATTTGAATTTGAATCGAACTCAACTTTGGACAGCGATTCTTCAGCGATTAACATGGCGAAAGCATTAGCACGAAATCATTGTCTTCGTTCGCTTGATTGGACATGTCATAAGGACTCGCTCGTGCCGTTTTGGATCGAATTAGAAAAATCTTCGCCTCCAAATTTGGAAGAGGTGAGACTTTGGGGTGTCGTTGATGACGGGGAGGAGCTTGGGAAGGATTTCAGACGGTTCCAATACAATCGTTACATCTCCTCTGCCCTCCCCATTGTCTTGGATAAGAATGTCCTTCCTTTTTTGACGGAATTTATTACTGAAAGAAGGAAGCTATTCAGAATTGTAGTGCTGCTTTGTGGGATTCTGAACACGAAAACTGGAAATCGCTCCGTACCGTTCAAATTACTCCCAATCGAAATCGTCAAGAGAATTGTGTCAATATCTAGCCGTCAACTTCAATTCCAAGATTGGTGATGGTGATTCTGTTTTTGTGGGTATTTTCGGACTATAATCGTTAATTGTATCGTTTTGATTGTGTTTTTTTGCCTTTATTTTTTAAAAAATCTTTTTGTCAATGTACCAACCGCCATCTCCTTCCAATTCAACTCCTATCTTCGTTTCCTCAGTGCGTGATATTGCCCATATGTGCGTTTTTTCAGACCAGCATTTTCGATTTCAAAAAACCATTTTCTTTGCTTGTTCTGCTGCTTGGAAGGAAATGGGCGGTCAAGGAAGCAAAACAAAAAAGAAGCAACAATCACCCTCCTCATCCCCTCCAGTTCAACCTCCTCCTGCAAAGCAAGATCCACCGCGACAGCAACAACAACAACCTGTTCAAAAACCAGCTTTTTATGTGGACAAAGGCCAGTCAGCAGATTTCCCAGTCTGTGGGATTTCCGTTGATTATTTGATCGATTTGGTGAAAAAGAACAAGATTGATGGCGAATGGAACATTTCCGAACTGGTCGATAAATTCGTCAAACCTCTTACTTCTCAGAAGAAAACGTCTTTCATCGCCTACATGTGCGAGGACACCGAATTAGCTGAGTATGTCAAACCCAAGGCCGATTTTTTTTTGAGCTACGCATGGACTTATGAAATTGGCACGGTCTTGTCAGCCTTGAAGAAAAAGAGAAAAGGACTTTTCATGTGGATGGACTGCTTCGTGGTCAATCAGCACGAATCAGGTGTGAAGGATTTGGACACCTGGTTGCACACCTTCGGCTCAGCTGTGCAGTCCATCGGTCTCATCGTTCCAATACTTGCTCCATGGCACGCTCCGATTCCTTGTCAACGTTCTTGGTGCACGTTCGAGCTTTACATTGCTGCCAAGTACAACATCCCCACAGACTGTGCTTTGACTGCGGAAGATGAGAAAGAGCTGATGAACATTCTTGGAAACGGCACGCTCGAGTTCAACCAACTTCAAACAATCTTCTCGAACATCGATGTGGAACGAGCCAAGGCTTTCAAATCTGCAGACCGAGAAGCGATTCTTGGTTTGATCCACGCAGAGTCCGATCCTGTGAAGGTAAATGATGTCGTTTCACAAACCATTAAAAAATGGTTGATTGACATTACTTTGAAATGTCTTTCCAAAATTGAACAACGAGCTGCAGTTGCTGATGGTGATAGTTTAGAAGACGAAGAAAGTGGGGACGAACAGATCGTCTCAAGTGGGAACGTGTTTCAAGATCTTGCAGACTGTCAAAATCAAGTTTCAAGGATCTACGGCTTTCTCGGGGATGTGTCAGCTCAGTTGAAGTTCCAGAAGCTTGCGTTCGAGAACATGAAGAAAACTGACATTTCGAAATTTGAATTGGCCATCCTTACAAGCAATTTAGGCTTGGCTTACAAGATCTCCGGGGATTATTCTGAAAGCGAAAAACTGTACAGAGAGTCTTTGAAATTGCACGAAGAGTCGATGACGGAGGAAGGAGCACAACAAACGGTTTCGAACGATTACCTGCAGACGAAGAACAACCTTGCCGTTTTATTGATGACGAACCACCAGTACAGCGAAGCCAATGAGATCGAGCAATGGGTTCTCGGAACGTACCGTCAAGCTGGACCTGATTTCAAGGTTCAAGTCGCTCAATGTTTAAGTTCGACTGGACTGTGCGCAATGGAATTGGGGAATCTGGAGCAAGCGAGAAAGGATTTCAAGGAAGCTCTTGATATCGTGGAAGCAGAATTCGGGGAGGACAATTTGGAAATCACGAGTTATCAGTCTTTGTTCGCAAGGGCGTTGTTGAGAGGGTCCGATCCTCTCGAGTTCCGACATGCTCTGGAGATGGGAGAGAAGAGTTACAAGATCAACAGGAGGATCTTGAAGGAAGAACATTTCATGACTGGGCAGAGTCTGTTGATTCAAGGCATGAGTTTCTGGAGATTGGGGGATAAGGACAAGGCGCGAGAATTGGCTGAGAGAGGAATCGGTCTTGCTGTCTCACAATTGGGGAGAGAGGCCAAAAGTGTTCAAGAACTCCAAGCGGAATGGGACAAGTTTCAACGGGATTTCCCTTGATCATTTTTTTCTTCTTTTGTTTTGATCTAAATGGAATCTCTTTTGTTGTTCAGATATTTTTCCTCATGTTTTTCACTTTTTCAAAAAAACGGTGAGAGAAAGCAAACAGAAAGCACATACATACATACCCGCCACTCAAAACCATCAGAAAAACAACGAAGAGAGAAGTGATGCATCTTATTTCCCTTCTTTCGCTCGTCGTCCTCCTCCTCCTTCCCTTCCTCCTCGTTGCTTTTGAGGCCAAACAAGATGGACAACAATTCTCGTTAAAGAACTCTCTCGCCGCTCGGTTAGCCAAGAAGAAGAAGAAAACATCCACCCCAAGTTCCCAACCAACTGTTCAACCAACGATTCAAGTGATTACGATAAACACGGTTTTGGTGGTGGACACATATGCACCAACTCCACCTCCTGCCGATGGGCCAGGGGTCATTCTGAACCTGGAAGACCCCAATCCTCCCCGGATCGACAAGGAGTCCGGTCCAGTCTGTGGAGGCTCGGTGAACGGCGTCCTGCAAGATGATTGCAACATCAAGTCCTACGCCACTCTTGTTGGTAGTGCTGCAGTGGACACTTGCTGGAGAGACTATCCCGGGACCTTCTGGGACGGGGTCAACGGTGGAGGGTGCTGGAAATGCCCTTCAGGTTACGACAGGACCTGGGACTCTGTCACCTCCAGCACGGCTTGTTTGTTGAAGACTCTGAGCTGGCAAGTCCACCGCTACCCCGTGGGGTTGTTCAACGTGCCAGGAGTCAAGTACATGCTGGCACGAGAGATGCGAGTCAACCCCCAGGCCGTGCTCTCCGGTATCGAGCAAGTATTCCTGGGCCTCACTCCCACTGCTGGAGAGGATGGGCCTGATGTGAGTGCACACGTCGCCACGATTCGGACCAAACCAGGTCAATCCGAATTCGTCCACGCGTTCGCTTTCGGAAGACTGATGCAGATCCTCACACAAGGGCCGAGAGACGACTTCGACAAGTGGTTCCTCAGTTTCTTCGCAGATTACATGCATTACCACTTCCTCTTCTACGCGAACGAAGCCGAATTGATGTACCAGAATTACATCGACACCGACAGGATCAAACAAGCGTTGAGCTTTAACGCTTTGGATTTCGGTAGCTTTCCTCCCGATTTCTCATCCCTCGTTCTCTCCGGTGCTGCGTACGCTTTGCCTGGGAAACTCAGTGCAGCAGCGGTTGGGATGTTCATCTCCGCCGTGCCCGTTACCACGGCCTTGCTTCCCTTCACGGTGCTGACTCAACTAAGCGAAACCTTCACGCTCGTCATCGACGGGATCGAAACCGTGGTGGAAGGCTCGACGATTCTCGACGCTATTGCTTTCTACACTGGTCCTGTGGGAATCGTGCTGCTGGCCGTGTTGATCGCGATCCAAGGCTTCATGGTCGTCATCGCGATGAGTGAGCAGAAACAGTACTTGGATCAAACCCTGAGCGACGCTCAGAACACGTTTTACACGTTAGATAGTTTGAACAAGACCCTTTTCGAGTCCGGGCAGACCGGGGTCACGAAAATAGCGAGTGTGGCTGCTGCCATGTTCGCGAACTCGGCCGACAACGACATCGCGTTGTCCTCCTCCGCCAGCTCCCTCGCCGATTACATTCAATCCAACTGGAACATGGTCTCGTGCACGTTTACTTGCGACAACATCGTTTCCAAGTTTTACTTGGATGGGCAGGACATCTTGTCCACCGCCGTGGGCAACGTCAACGACTGGACGTCACCCAAAGCCATCCGTTTCGTTCCTCACAAAAACAGAGACTCCATCGTCGCAGTCATCTGTGCCGAGGCGTCAGGCCCCAGTTCTGCTTCCGCCTCGGGGTTCACCATGCAATGCAAAACGTCGAATCCGTTCTCGCCTTGGAATTTCGTGACCACGTTCAACACGGAGAATTGGTTGAATTATCCGAGCCTGAATTCGAACACGGAAGTCTTTGATCCTGTTCTGTGGACTCCCAACTTCCCAGATGCTAGTATGTCTCATCCGATAGCTAGTGTTTCGGGGTTTGGAATCCCTCAAATCGATTCTCGATATAAAATCTGGGGCTCGACTTCAACCAGGTTCCAATTGTTCAGGAAGACGGTGAGGTATAGGAACGGGTTCTACAACGTCACCGAACAAGCGAGGTTGTTCCCGGTGCCGAAATCGGGGAAATTGACCGCAGTCCTGCAGAGTTCGAACAACCTGTACGAAGCAAATTTGGATGCGAATGGGTTCTTTTATGTGGTGAATACCAACACGCAGGTCGTTGCTTGGTCCATTCCAATCGACAAAAAAGCTGGGGTGAACGGATATTTGACGTTACAGACGGACTCCAATCTTGTTGTGTATACTTCTGCCAATGCTCCAACCTGGGCCACTGGAACGTACAGGAGTGGTGATTCCGTCATTCTTGGTCTGCAGGATGATGGATCTCTTGTTATTATTTCCATGAAAACCGGGATCAAGTTGTGGAGTTCGAGCTCGAACTGAAACTGATAATGTGCCGGATGTAGTATGGAGAGAGGTGAGGTTCAAATTTTTTTTCAAAAAAGTCATGCACTCCAATGTCTTTGCCTTTGCCGCTCGCAAGTGGTCTTGAAGCTTTATTTTTCCAGCTGTTAGCAGCCTGAACCCTGAAAAATGAAATTGAACGTTTTGGCAGCGCAAACCAGATGGAAACGAGATTCTTGTACGGGGTTTAAAGTAATACCCCTGCAACACGTCCAAACGAACCCAGATGGGACGATAATTAAATTTGTGCAAACCAGAGAACTTGGTTTCAACCCTGTTGGGGTCTGAAATCCTTTTGAAATTTGATGGGACGACGACGAGAATTCTAGTTTCAGATGGCAAAAAAAAACGTCATTGAAAGGTGCGTCACTAGGAAGGTTGTTTTTTTTGAAATCCAGATCAGTTTTCGTTTCTTGATTTTCTTGGTCGTGTGTTTTGTTGTGCACCAAAAAAAAGTTGAGTCGCTTACTCCTTTGTTGAACATCGAAAAGGGAGACAGCTTTCGAACCATGTCGCAAGGCCAAGTCTTAGGAGTTCCAAGTGCAAACGCCAACATCATCACAGCAACGACTTCAGTGGTGACTCTTTCCCCGACCCAGGTGATGACAACAATTACTCAAGCTCCCCTATCTCCAGTTCGTGGAGACGTCGCTTATTACAACATGCATCCCAGCAGAATAGTCTGCCAGTTCTGTGGACAAGAAGTGATCACGAGCACCCACCCTGCCACAGGTTTAGGGACTCACATTGCAGCTCTTATTGTTGTAAGTCGATCTGAACCAGCAGTCTATTCAATGAACTGATTTTCCTTTAGATTCCATTGTGCTTCATCCCATACTTCATCGACTGTAAGTTTTTTGAATTTTCAAATTTTGAATTTTGAAAAAGCGCTAACCGTGTTTTTTTGAAGCTTGCAAGGACACTCAGCATACTTGCCCCAATTGTGGTCGTGTCGTGGGAGTCAAAAAGTTAATTTCTTAGGACGTGCTGTTTGAAATTGTATTTTCGAAATTCTTCCTGTGTGTTAAAAGCTGAATCGTTCGTTCTCTGTGTACTGTGTTTATCATACGAGAAGAAAAGACTTTTTTTTTCATTTTCAAACATTTTTTTCTTTAAAACTTGGCTTTATAGCTTCACAACCGGTGAGAGAGAGAGAGTATAAAACAAAACAACCAGGATGACGAGGAATGAAGGAAAAGCATACTATTTGTCGACAGGTTTTCTCTTCATTACACGAGATGCTTGGATCCAACCATTCTGTGGCAGTTAGGGCAAACGTGGTTGACGTCTTTGCAATCTAGATTTCGAAGAGTTAGTTTGGTGGGAAAAAAATTGAAGAATTTTTTGCAGGAAAAAAACACGTACCATCCATAACATAGGGCAAGATGCAACAAGGGATCTTTTTTCAAAACAGTCAATTCTTGGGACTGGAGAGGTGTCAGAAAAAAAATTGAAAGGCTTACACATCCAACACAGCACAAACCGAGACAGACCAAGTGGGTTCCAAGACCGGTCACCTTCTCAGTGCCAGTTATGACTTCGTACCCACAGAACTGGCAGATAATTCTTCTTGGGAACTTGTCGTAGTAGCCAATATCACCGCGACTTACACCAGTTTGGTTGATCTGCACGACGGTGGCCACAGGGACTCCACTTCCTTGGACGGGAGTTGCAACAACGGGGGCAGGAGCTTTATCGTCAGCCATTCTTTAATTTTCAGAGAGTTGTGTTTTTCCGTTTTGTGTTTTTCTTGTTTTTTTTGTCGTGTGTTTTTTTTGAAAAACAATGGTTGAATTGAGCTGATTTCTCGTTTCCAGATTTTCTGTTTCTCCAACCAACGAACGCAAACGGTTTTGCTGCCCTCTAGATGCAAGATGTGCAAGCTGGCGCAGAAGGCGCAGAACAGACACGAATCTTTGTTCCGTACCGAAAAGTAGTAGCGAGAAAGAATGCGACTTTTGACATCCTGGAAAATAAAATCGTAGATATGATATAGATAAAAAACGTGTAAACAAGCAACAACGAATTCTAAAACTCGTCCGTTTGAGGACCTTTATGCTTCAAGCTGACCACCTGTTCCACGCTGACCCAAGCAGCATGTTTATCTGGCATGAACTTAGGCCCGCTCGTGTGCATGCTCTCAATGACTTGACGATTCGCTCCTTCATGCAACGTGTTGCTTCGTAATCGGATCCCTTGGCCAGCAGGTTTCTTCTTTTTCTTGGAAGAGGCCTTTTCTGGTTGTTGCTGTTGTTGCTGCTGAGCAGGTTTATCGTTGTTCTTCTTGGCTTGCGGTCCGACCCAGCCGACTCCAAGAGCGTCCTGATATCGGTCACTCAGAGTCTCGAATTTGCCGGCCATTTCTAAACTCAGCGGTTCAGAGTTTTCCGGGAGCTTCTCGCCCAAGCTCGCTCTAAGGGCTCGGAGTTGGAAGTAGTACTTGGCGTAAGTACTGGCAGGGACTCTGACATTGTATTGCATGGCTTCTAAAAGAGCGATTTCTAACTCATTGATTCTCTTCACCGTGTAAGAGCCTGAAATCAATGAAAAGTCGGCGTTCCACATCGACAAATCGTCCCAAACCTTGCTTGCTAGGACCATGCAAGCTAAAACGATGGGCTTCCAGTTCCTCATCGTCAACTCCAGCTTTCCCTTGGTGGCTTCCAGCAATCGCTCGACGTAAACCAACAACATGATAATCGTCTCGCTCTCCATCTGAGCTTTGGAAAAGATCATGTCCACGAACTGTGCGATCTTCTCTTTGTCCGGCACCTTTGGAGTAGAGTTAGAGTTGTCGAATACGTCCACTTTGCTGTCGCTGCGTTTCAATACTTGCTGCGACATGTTTCGCGTTAAAACCTGTCTTTCTAAAGAATTCGCCGTGTGAGTGCTGGGGATGCGTCTTAACGCCGCAGCTTTTTCTTCGTTGGACATGCTCGGCACTGGGTTCGAGGCGGAGGAAGAAGCCGATGAGGAAGCAGCGGAATTGGGCTTGTCACTGGTCAGTTCCTTGCCGTAATCATCATTGAACACGGCGAATCGTTGCAAGGTTCGTTGCGAGGGAGGGTGACGCGCTTTGGTCTGTGCAAGTGCGAATCTGACCATCTGCGCATGGAGGAGACTGGCGACACAACGGATCTGGACTTGAGGGTCAGGTTTGGACATGAGGTTGTCGATGGTGAACGAGTTGGTCGTGTTTCTTCGAGGTCTCGTCTTCCTCACGTTCAAAGCGTCGTCCTCCTCGGAAAGGGATTTCAAATTCTTCGGGCGGATCGGTCTCGCCAGAGAAGCCGGGATCTTCCCGCTCTTCACGTCGATCTCCAGGAAACTCGGTGGACGTTTCAACGAGTTCTCGCGCTCTCTCGCGTTCTGGTTCTTGTCGACCAAACCGGCACTGCGTGTGAGATTGATCAGAGCCACCAAATCCGCACTGCTTGATGTGCGGAAGCGGTACTGCGGGTCCATGGACTGTTGTGCGAAGAGTTCATCCCCACTCTCCGTCCGTAGACGGTCAGGTCGACCCCAATACCTTCTGTCCTCCAGTCCTCCATTGTTCGAACTTGCCGTGGAAGCCGTGGAAGCGTTCGTGGGCGAGGTCCCGTTTGGAGGAGTCGCCGAGCGCTTCTCCCCCCAACTGCGTTGCTGGGCTTTGGAGGTGGTCTGGGTCAGTTTCGACGAGAAACCTGCCAGGGATTGGACCGTGCGTAGCAAATGGTTGCCAGTGCTGGAAGCAGTGGAAGTCGCATGGTGGCTGGTGCCAGTTTGAGACGTGGAATTATGATCCGCCGAAAACGTGCGTTTGAGCGTCTGCGGGTTGCTCTCGGTGGTGGGGACGATGACTCCCTTGGCCTGCACGGACTTGATCGTGCGAGGAGTGGGCTCACGGAAATCGGGAGGCGCTTCCCATTGCGAAGTCGAGTTCCGCGTGTTGTAATAGTACGTGCGCCCTTTAGAGTCCGTCAAGCGAACCCAGTCGAGTCTCGGCATCTTTCACGGATCTAAAAACAATATGGCGGAATCTTGTAAAACACAGGAAAATCGTTCAAAAAAAGGTTGTCGTACGAAAATTAGATGACAATGTCACGAGCACTTGGTAGGGTAAGGAATGTCGCCGCGTCTAACGAAGATGAAGGCGGCGGGCGGCACACAAAAGAAAATATCTTTTTGGCACTTTTTGTTTTGTTTGTTTGTTCGTTTTGTGGTGCCAAGGTGTGTGTGTAAATGTTGTGTGTACCGACCTTTTCTTTATGTTTTGCTTCATTCTCGTGTCTTCCCACCCCCCAAATCTCCACCACACACGTGTACTCTTTTGGTACGGGAAAAACAAGGTTCATGCAACAAGTTTATTAAAGCGTATTTAAAGCTCGTTTGAAACGAACCCTATCTTTCAAATCCATTTCAAATAGCAGTTTGAGATCGTCCGAGAAGCAAGCGAAATCGTCACGAATGCCCATCAGAACCTCGCCGTCGATTTCTTCGGTTCGGAATTTCTCGACAAACTTTTCCAAACCCTTCTGTTTCCCAAGCCAATCACAAACTTGACCAACTGTCCTTACAGAATCAGGCACAGCAGATGGTCTTGCTGAACTGCTCACCGTGAAACTTCCTCGGCCTTCATCCACCTCACCACCATTCAAATCAGCTTGTCCTCCTCCAGAATCGGGACTGATCTCTTTCAAAACTCGTGGAAGCTCGGTTTTGACTTTTAATTTGTCAGAGAAATCGTACCTAAGCTTTCCAGCGATTAAAATTCCAAGCCAGCCAGTGGCGATGTAGTCCTTCTCGACGACTAAAGGGATGATGGTTTTCTTGAGTTCGTAAGCGAACATGGCCTCGCATTTACAAGCAGAGGAGTTCTTGTAGGTTTCGCTCACCAGCATAAATACATAAGTCGAAGAGGAGACGGCCTCGGCCATACTCTCCATAACATTTGCTTTCATTTTTTGGATGTCAATCCAAACCGTTGTGTTCGGCTGCTGCTCCAAAAGCGTTGCAATGATCTTGGCTTGGTCTTGGTATTTCCACTGGTAACTAATCATAATACTGGTCTGTTCTGGTGCGCTGTTGTTCAAATTCAAATTATTTGCATGTGACAAGCGTTTTTGTTGGTCTTGTGAGATGGAAGCACGTCTTAAATCCTGTTTCTTTTTTGAAACATTGAACTTGAGCACGTCCGCGGCACGAGCAACTTTCAACCACTTCTCGTTCGAAGCAGTATCTGTACCTGTGGACAGCACATAGACCTTGTCCAGGATCTCCAGAATCTTTGCGTTGTTTTGAATGAATTCCAAATTCTTCGCATCGAACGAGAGCTGCGACAATACTCCAAAGCCGAGTTCCAAAGACTCTTTGTCATCATTCGTGAGACTGATCTCCAACGACTGGCTTAGCAAGGGCAATAATTTCTCCGACAAGATGTTTCTATTTTCATCCACTGCGCAAAGTCGCTTGAGAGGCCTTAGAACCATATCCGCCGTGAAATGGAAATGCTGGCCTTGCAAGACTTGTTCGAACAACGCAGCAATTTTCAACAATCCATTCGAATCTCCTCGCAACAACGCCGACTTTTCTTCTTGTGTGCCAATCAAGTTCGCAAGACACATTAGAGCCTGCATGGAATCGTCACTGGAGTCTTCAGAGTTGCTCGCTAATTTCGCCAAGGTCGAGACAATAACATCGGACTCTCGCAGAGGGTTCACACAGACATCATGTTGCGACAAGTTCTGCGCCAATCTCACTCCGTGTTGCACGATTTTGGGATCTGGATTCGTCAGCGTCCTTTGCAACAAGTTCAGAATTTCATCTCCGAAATGTGTCATCATCGCGTCGGCCACGGTGCCATCTGTAGCTAGCGTAGTGACAAGGAGGTAAGCTTTGAATCTAATGGAGTCCGCGTCCCTGTCGATCAACTGCAACAGGTCCATGAAAAACCCCGGGATTTCAAACATCTTGGGCTTGTTCGAATAGTTCCGTGACATTCTCCGGAGCGCCTCCAGAGCTTCGTCCTTGCAAACAGATCCTTTCGCCTCTTCTCGAATCGCCTCCACGCAATCCAAAGCGCAAACGGAGAACATTTGGACTTGCAAGACGGAACGTCTTGCGTTTCGGTCGACATCATCCCCAGCCACCATCGTTCGAAGGAATTTATACAGGGATTGACGTTCTGGAGAGCCGATCGGAGTGGTTTTTGCGAGAGAGATGAAAGCTGGGACTGAGGACAGTAAAAGCGAGCGGGATTCGGGTTTGAACTCGGCGAAAGCGGCTAGGTATTGGAACACTTTCAGGTCTTTCTTGTTGAGCTGAGCGACGAGTGAATCCACCGTCACATTCGCGGGAGGAGGAACGGAGTACCCGGGTTTACCCACCGCGTTGGGTGGAGCTGATGATGTGTCTTTTTGAGTGGATAAACGACGACTACTAGCTGCTGTCGAGAAGGCTTTCATGTTTGTTGATATTTGCAGGATGTGTGTCGGGTGTCGCAAGGGTTGTGTGAAGAAAAACGGAAAATTGTGGCGAGTTGCAGATTGACGAGTTTCGTCATTGTGTCGTTTTCAAAATCTAAAATCTAAATCTATTGTGGATTGATTTGAGTTTCCTTTTGTTTGCATCAAACTGAAGAAAGTTTTACTAAATTTGAATCAGGACTTGAAATTAAAGGGAATGAAAGAGCGTGTGCCAAATTTTTAACCTGTAAGAGATGGAGCTTCTCAGTGCTTTGGATCTTTTGCTTTCGCAGTTCAAAGTTGACAATCTGTCAGCATGTTTTTTCGAAAATAAAATTGGATTTCACAAATCAAATCAAAAATCGAACGAGATACGAGTCGATCAAAAGTTCATTACAGTTTACAATCAGGGAACCGACACATGGCAAAGAAAAGGAAGAACCAAAAGCTCAAGCATCACAAAGCACGTTTGAAAAGGCTTCGTGATGACGGTCTTCCTGGCGTTCCTGTGTTCGGTTCCCCGGATATCGACCGGCCTCTCTCCCGTCCCGATCTCGTCCCCACTCTCCTGCTACCAAAAGAAAAGATCTACGCGATCCAACAAACAGACCTTGCTGATGACGATGATGCTACCATTTGGGCTGCAAGTCACAAAGACAAGAACGATCCATTTCAAGAGTTCATCATCCCAGAGGCGGATGGGACTGTGAGAGGGCTTGTTCTGAGAATTGACGATTCCAAGTCCCTCGTTCGAGTTTGCTACGACGTTTTCGGAGTCGCCAAACGAAACGACAAGAACCTCAAACGCTTAAATTCTCAGCAACAGCCGCAGCAGCGTGGAAAATTCAGAAAAAGAAGGTTAAAGGACCCAAGTGCTGCTGCAGAAGATGAAGGAGGGTCTTTATTATTAGTAAGAAAAAGAAATAGGAAGGAACAGCAAGAACAAGTTGAAGAAACAGACTGGAAAACAACTGGAAACCGAAATTCGACAATTTACTTAATGAAAGAAGATGAAGAAGAACCTCCCCTTAGTCGTTCTTTTGAGGAAGAAACACCTCAAAGTAACGCTTTTGGAGGACCCAACCCCGCGGACCTCTCACACGTGCCATCGTCGCCCGTGTCCGAACCCTTGTTTCCTGATTGGCTTCATGGGTTCGATGCCGACCTCACTGAGACCATCGAGTCTCGTGACCGTCATCGTAATTATTCTGCTCCTTTTGAAGACGTTTCCGTAGCCTCCACTTTCAGCCCAACTCTACTGTCCCCTATGAGTGACACAGTAGAGTTGGGCTGAAAGTGGAGGCTACGGAAACGTCTTCGAAAGGCTATTTATAAGGAGGTTCTTCTTCGGTTCTTTCATTCCAGATTCAAAAAATATTTTCAGGTTGAGAGTTTTACCTAGTCTGTTAAGCCATTTTAAAAGCTGTTTACTTCAAAAAAAACACATTTTGATTGTTTCATGGTTGAAATGTGTTGGTGCGATGAATTGATTTTAAATTAATCATTATTTGAAATTGAAGGAACCCAAAGTTCATGATACTGAGATCTTTTTCTCAAAAGATGGGAAGTAGAGAAACGTTTGATCTTTTGCTTTCGGATTCCGAAAGGCAATTTCTGCAAGCGTGTTTTTTTTTTGTTTTTTTTCCAAAGAACAACACAAGGAAAGAAGAAATATCGAATGCCAAGAAAGCCAGGGAAAAAGCAGCGCATTAAGGATGACCTCCGAGTTATGGTTCCGAAGAGGAAGTATGTAAGCTCCTCCATTGACATCCCTCTCTCAAAGCCGAAGTTGATTCCCTCAGCAAGACGAAAAGTGATCGAATACGGAATCAGACTGCGCCAGGTAGACGACGAAGATGAAGATGACGACGAAGATGACGACGAAGACGAAGATGACGACGAAGACGAAGACGAAGATGAAGATGACGACGAAGACGAGATCGATCTTTGGTTTTCAAATAGAGATGAGGGAGACAATTTTCACAGCTTCTTCATTTTGGATGAAGCAAAGAACCGCCTCTTGAAAGCTATGGTTATGAAAAAAAACGATACCTTCTCAGTCGTCAAGGCCTACTATGATGCAAAAGCTTCCACCAATCGAAAGAAGACAAGGAACGATCAACCTGCAACGCCACAAGCGAAGAAGCAAAAGCAACAAGAAGAAGAAGTAGGCTGGGAATCGCCTGTGCAATCACTTGAGGAAGATTCGCCAACTCCTGCCAATTCAGAAATCGAAACATACCCCCAGAATCGTTCTTTTGAGGATCATGCGCCTCAAAGTAACGCTTCTGGAGAGTCCATCCCTTTCGTTCTTCTGGAATTCTTGCCCGAGCAGTTGGAAGTCCCCGATTTCCAAATCGAAACTTCGGCCCCAGGGGAAGTCTCACCGGATGATGCAAATGAAGTAGACGAGTTCGTTAAAGGTTATTCCTACGAACTAGAAGACGATTTAGGAATCTTCATTTCCAGCTACACTTCACCAAGTACAGCTGAAAACGGAGATCCTTGAAACGCCTTCTCAAAGGAACAGGGTGTTTTTCTTCATTTTCTTTTGATTCAGTTTTCAATTCTCTCAATAAACAAATCCTTCGGCAAAGAAATCTGATTTCCTCACAGGAACTTGTGCAATGCTAAATTTGTTTTCTTCCTGATTGTATTAATGTTATAGAAAAAAAATCTCTTGGCTTGAAATTTTCGGAAATTCGGGAGTCTGGTCAGGATGTGAATTTCGCAAAGAATAAAAGATGCCGTCTTCTTTAACACCGAGCACTTTTGGTTGGAAATGCAACTTGTGCAAGGATCCAGAAAACTTCACAAACAAAAGATAAGAAAACGAATCCAACCATCTCTCGACTGGGAAACAATCACTTAATGAACCAAAGAAAGCAGAATATCAAGATCAATCTAACCAAGGCTTTTCACAAAGGTCCAGAGCACTTGAAAACGTAATCCGCGCCTGCCGAGTGGATCAACCACTCTCAAGAAAAGACTTGATCCCTTCTACCCTCAACCGCAAGTCTATTACATACGGTCTCGTCTTACGTGGGCCGGACTCTGAGAGCGAAGAGGATGGAGAGATCCCAGCCCCTCGTTCCTTGTGGAAGGCAGGACGTGTGGAAGACAAAGTATTCAAAAGTTTCTACATTCTTGACGAGCAAGGAAACCGTACCGTGAAAGCGTTGATGATCAAGAAAGATGAAACTTTTTCTGTGGTTCGTGTTTGTTACGATTCTCACGCTCATGAGAAACGTAAGAACAAAGCAGTTCTCCTCGCGCACGAGAAGAGAAATTCCGCAGGTGGCTTGTCCAAGCGACATGTGAGCAATAATAGTCAAAATGAAGAAAGGCACACGAAGAAACGAAAGAACGAGAAGCGAGAAGATGGAGAAGAACCGAACTCGGAAAATGAAAGTCAATTTTCCACGTTTGATTTGGAATTCGAAGAAGAACGTTCCTTCTTCGAGGACGACCACTCACAAAGCAACACACCCGAGTTGCCCATCAGTCCAGATCCATGCTTGCTCAAAGAGCGTTGGCTCGAACCATTTTCGATGCCGGGGTTCATTAACGACGATGGTCCATGCAGTCTCGATAAGGTTGAGAGCTCCAGACTCGTGGAAAATTCCAAGAAAGATAACTAAATCGATAGAGATCCAAAGCAGTAAACATTTATTCAATTGGAATTTACGTATTCTCCATCATCATGAATCATGAATCATCATAATCATAATAAGATAGTTCTGTAATTGTCAGCTCTATTTTGTCGCAAATTGAAATCTTTTTGCAAATTTGACCGACTCCCAACCAAAAGTCGAAAATTCCACAAACTTTATTTTTTTTCTGGGGTTTGTTCTTCTTCAGGAACCCCCTCAGCTTCGTGTTCGAACATGGCTGGAATCAATTACAATGGCGAGGAGTTTCTCTTCCAACTCAGGGAAGAATTGCAAAAGGGTCCTTCGAAAACCAGCTGGCCAGTTGCCTCCTCCTTCCGTGTGAATCGCCCTCTTTGTGTCCTCGACTTTCTGCCCACTGCGGACAACCCCTGCTGCTGTTACGTGTTGACAAAATCCTCAAACTTTGAAAAAAAAGATGGATTCTGGAAACCGAACACGCGAAGCGCGTTGAAAAAGTTCTACGCCTCCGATGGCGTCGAGAAATGCCGTTACAAGGCCTATGGTTTTGGGAATCAGAAGGAATTCGCTTGGCTTGTTGTCTGGGACGACAACGCGGAGAAGAAACGAGAAGCTAAGCAATCCAGAGTTAGGAAGGTCCCTGGTTCCAAGAAACCCAAAACCGAGTCCAAGAAACAACAGGTTGTTGACCAGACACTTCAAAAATGTTCGGTTCGAGGTCATCTCGAATTTAGTAATGTTGAAGACAGTGAAGGTCGAACGACGCATGGTGAAGACATCCAACCACCAGTTCTCCCAGAATTGGATCCCTTTGCGGATCTATCTGTGGAAGACGACGATCTCTGGGAATCAAATTTAATGGATTTGTTTCCTGAGCATCTGGATCAAGACTGAGCAGCATCCTTTGAAGGCCATTGTACATCGTTCCTCTATCCAACAGACCCAAGATTCTTGGGTCTGTTGGATACGATGGTCTTCTTTGGATTGCTGGATTGTCATCACCATGTCCTATTTTCCTTTTTCTTTTGTTTTAAAAATTTTCATTTCGTTTGTGTCGTTGTCGATGTTTTAATGCGGAATTAATATTGAGATCCAAATACAAATCCTCCTTTTCAAATCGTTCCTTGCCTGTTGTGTTCATGGAAATGGTGTCCTGGTACATATTTGGCACCAGCTTCCGATCCTTACACAGATCGAAACGTAAAACCTTTCACACATTGCCCAGACAACCACCACCCAGTGCGTAGAGCTCAAATGACTCGTGAACTTTTGAAGAATGAACAGAACAGCAAAATTCGAGTTGAGCCTTGATTTTTCGTTGATTCGTTTTTGTACGATTCACATCCATCCCGACAGACTAGTATCGAACCCTGTTTTTGATCTTGGAACGCGGAAATTTTGGAGAGTTTCTTTTTTTTATGGATTGTTTTCAATGATCTTTATTGTTGTGGCTTCGAGTTCATGCTACGAGTATGTGTTTCAAACGCCTCGACATCTATTTGAATTTCTGGCTTTTTTGTGTTGGTGAACGGAAAGAAAAACCATTTTTGTTGATCTCTTCGCTGTTCGTTGTTGCACGGAGAAGACTCCATGGGATGATCCTTCGCCTTTCAGTTCTTTTTGTTATCTTATTGACTCTGCTGTCGCTCAAACTTTCGACCCAACAACTCAAAAAGACGATTTTGGTGGAACGAAAAAGTTTGACAACAACAATTTCCCTTCTTCGCCCTGCTGCTGCTGCTGTGGAGAACATCGACCCTCCTCCTCCTCCTTCATCTTCATGTCCGCAACGCCCTTTCCACTATCTACCTCCAAGCAACAACAAAACAATTCTTTTAGCAAGTTTCCCGGGAAGCGGTAACACTTGGATGCGGTATTTGATTGAGCATGGAACTGGGTATTTGACTGGGACCTACGAAGCGGACGAGAGCTTGATCTCTGAATTTCCCGGGGAGGTCGAAACCAAGGGGGAGAGACTCATCGTGCAGAAAACGCACTTCCCTTGCCCCTTCTGCTTTCCTGGGAAAGAAGGATCGATTTTCGAGTTTGCCTTCGTGGAGTCAACGGGTTACATTCCACAGTACGAAGCTAGTGTACATATTCTGCGAGACCCTCTACCCGCAATCTTGTCCTTGTTTCATTTTTTGAATTCTGGAGCGAACCATACAGGCCTGGCTCGTAGTCTTCTTTTTCAAGTTGAAAATGAAGAAGCAGAAAATTTGAAAAAGAAATTCAAAAAATTCGTGGAAACACGGATGGACGGTTGGCTTGCACACACCGGGTTTTATTTAAACCAAAAATTAGAAGAGATAGAAGACGTTTATTTGGATAAGAACAAAAGGAAGAGTCTATTGGTTCGGTATGAGAATTTAGTTTCCTCGAATGAGCTTACCAAGCAGAAAGAGCTCCGTAAGATGTTTGATTTTCTTTCCAACCAAAGTGGAAGAGAGTTCTTGTCGTTGTTTGATCCTGTGAAAGCCACGGAATGTGCGTTGAGAGAATCGTCAAGTACTACATTCAAACGCGTGCCGTTTTCTACTAATCCCTATCTTCTCATACTCCAAGAGCAAAACAAAACCATGAAGGACTGGGCTTGCGAACGTTTGAGCAAACAAGTTCGAAATTATTTTTCAAAAACTGATTGGACCTGCTCGTTTCCGTAAAAGGCCTTTTGACTTCTTCACCCCTCTGCACGAAACAGAATCAGTTTTGTTTCTTGACTTGAATTTGTTAAATTTGAAACTGCGGTGTGAATTCATTCCTCACGAAGCTCACAGAGCACTCTCTCTCTCCCTATCTCCTAGATTTTCGCAGTTCTTTGTTTGTTTTTTCGAAGGAAACAAAGAAATTCTTCCCGTTTGCTATCTTCATGTGAAACTTTGCGGAAGAATGACCGCACACGTTTGATTTTTTTTCCTGCAGCGAAAAAGTCTGTGCTGTGATGCTTCCAGAAGTTCATATCAGTATCATCAAGCAAAGCAAAGAGCAACAGGTGAATTTTTGAGTGAGAGCGAGGGAGGACAGGATCACGAGAATAATCCTAAGCCATGTTATTCTTATTTTTGTCTCATGAAGATGAAAACTTTGAAAGAACACGTAACAAGGTGGTTTCTCGTTTTTTTGAAGATGCGATTTCACCAACCCCTTTCGCAAGGA
This sequence comes from Zoophagus insidians, assembly GCA_004114325.1. Classification (NCBI taxonomy): domain Eukaryota; kingdom Fungi; phylum Zoopagomycota; class Zoopagomycetes; order Zoopagales; family Zoopagaceae; genus Zoophagus; species Zoophagus insidians. The sequence continues at coordinate 23,677 of QZWR01000156.1, forward strand.
CTCCCTAAACTCAATGAACACAGTCCCTATTGTGAAGCACTTGATTCGTTTGATGTTCGAAGTCTCCTTCATTTCAAGACCTCATGAAGATCCAAGGAAGCTGCAAAAAAAGAGAACAAACACCCTTGAAAGAACTTGGAGTTCGATTTCTTGAAACAATCGTTTTTTGCTCACAAACCAAAACTCAAAAAATGTCAAGCAAGCCGTGTGTTCCCGCGAACCTGACAGCCGTGGCTCTGCCTCCCATCTGGGGGTGGCAAGGCTGGTTCGTCCTGATGGTGCTGACCGTGGCGTTCGTGGTCATCATCAACGACTGGGTCCGCGTCGAGTTCATCATGCTGATCTCGATGAACCTAATCGTGGCCGCACAGATCATCACCGTGGACGAGGGTTTCGTGGGCTTTTCGAACTCGGGAGTCCTCACCGTGACCATTCTCTTCGTCGTCGCTGAGGGCCTCTCAGCTACTGGAGCCATCGATTATTATTTGAACAAACTCATGGGCAACCCCAAGACCTTGGGACTGGCTCTCGTGAGAATGACCTTGCCCACTGCGATTCTGAGCGCGTTCATCAACAACACACCGCAAGTCGCTCTCATGATTCCAATTCTGCAGGTCTGGGCTAGGAAGGTCAACATTGCACCGAGCATGTTGATGATGCCGATGAGTTTCTCTACAATTTTGGGAGGAACGATCAGCCAGCTCGGAACCTCGACGAATCTGGTTGTCGGAGGCAAGGCGCTCACTCAGTACTGCAAGCAGATTGGGTTGTTCGAAATTGGAATCGTGGGAGTCCCTGTCACGTTCACAGGATTGACGTACATTCTCATTTTCGCTCCTTATTTACTCCCTGGCATGGCTGAGTACAACCGAAGAAAGAACCAAGGAATGTTCACTGGCGGTGCGTCGTCCTATTCCTCTTCCAGTCGTCGGGGCAATTTCTGTGTTCGAACTTGGAGAAAATTCAAAAAATGGTTGAAACGTAAAGTTTCAAAACCTGCTGGAGACCAAAAAATCGAGGACTTTGACGAGGATTACCACTACGAAGACGACGGCTCCATTCAAGCTAAGGACTCTGACTTGGTCTTCCACGGATTGATCCAGCCCAGCTCTCGCATCGTGGACAAGTCCGTTTCCGAAGCAGGATTGCGAGGAGTCAACTTTTATTTACTCTCCGTGGACCGCAACGGCAAGACCATCGGGGCAGTGGGACCGGACTTCGTCCTCCGCCAGAACGACATCCTCAGTTTCGCCGGTCCTTCCAACGAAGACTTTCTCGCTTTCGCTTCCAGTCGCGGCATCTCTCCTTTGGCGATGGACACCGAGGACCAGTCGATCGTCGACGCGGACACTCCCGACATCCAAACCGTCCACGTTATTGTCCGAGCCAGCTCGGAATTGGTCGGCAAGACTCCCAAGGAGGTCGACTTTAGAGAAACCTACCATGCTGCGATCCTCAGCATCTACCGTGCTGGAGAGCGCTTGAGTTTTTCAGGAGGTTCTGCTGGAAGACTCGGTCAAACGGTTTTGAAAATTGGGGATTTACTCGTTTTGGTCCCAAATCCGAAGTTCAACTGGGAGAACGAGCGCATCAAGCAGGATTTGTTGTTGAAGTCCAAGTCCAGTGGCTTTCTGGACCCGATCGAAGAGCTCCGAGTGGACCGAGAGTTCATCATCCCCATGGTGGTCAGCAAACGCGCTCAATTGTTCATCATCCCCTCGATTGCCGGGAAGACTCTGAAACGGAGCGGCGTGTTAGATGTTCCAGGAGTCGTACTGATCGCGATTCAAAAGAAATCGACTGGAGAGTTTATTCACGACATCCACGAGCAGCTCGTCCCGGAAGTCGGCGATATCTTCTGGTTCGTTGGAGACCGTGACAGCGTGACTGGTCTTCGTAGAGTTCCTGGCCTGGCAGACATGCCTGAGAAGCACATTAACCGTCTGGGCATTCCTGGGCACTACCGTCGCCTGGCCGAGGTCGTCGTGTCGCACCGTGCCGACTTTGTCAACCACACCGTGCGAGAGAGCAGATTCCGCTCGAGATTTGGAGCCGCCGTGGTTTCCATTTTGCGAATGGACTTTCTGAACTTGAACCAGATTGGAGACTACACGATCAAGGGGGGAGACGTGTTGATCGTGGATTGCGGGCCTGATTTCGTCAAGTACTTCAAGGACGACCCCAATTTCGCTCTGGTGAGCGAGATTCCGAACTCCAGTCCTCCACGATGGAGCAAGTTCTATGTGGCCGCCGTTGCTTGCATTGCAATGGTCACCTTGGAGGTGATTTTCAGTGTCAACATGTTGGTTCTTGGAGTCTTTGCGGCGTTCATCATGTTGACGTTTGGAGTACTCACTGGAGACCGTGCACAGGCTTCCGTGGAATGGGGAGTCATCATCACCGTCGCTTCCGCGTTTGGACTGTCCACCGCTTTGGAAAAAACAAAAGTGGCTGGAATTGTTGGTAATGCTTTCGTCAGCTTGGCTGTAAGCACTGGTACTGGGACTGCTGGACTCTGCGCCACCATCTTGGCCTCCACCATGTTGTTCTCCAGTTTGATTGCTAACAATGCGGCTGCATTGTTGATGTTTCCCATCGCTGCTCAGGCTGCAGCCACTGCGAATATCGACCCAATGCCTATTTTGTTTGCTTTGATGTTGGGTGCTTCCGATTACGCCACTCCCTTTGGATGTAAGTGTTTTTGAAATTCAAATTCAAAATTTGAATTTTTTCCTTTTGGAACTAACGATCCCATTTTAACAAAAAGACCAAACGAACCAAATGGTGTTGCGACCTGGAATGTACGTGCCTTTGGACTATCTCAAGTTCGGAGGACCTTTGATGATCCTTTTATTGATTACCCAGACGATTTTCCTGGCCACTTTGGATTACTGGTATGTGTGCTGGATCGTAACTGGCCTCATTTACGTTGTGGCCATCATCTGGGACGTTTTGTTCCGTTCCAAGGGTCAAGCCCTCCCGAAACCTCAGAATTTCCCTTCGTTCCAGGATATCCGAGGATGGGGCAAAGGACTTTCTTTCCGAAGATTCAACAAGGCCCACCTTGTGGCTGATCCTGAAGAAGGAGCTCTTGGAATCCAAGTCAAGAATTGATTTTTGTTTTCTTGACAATTCAGATATTTCGTGTTGGTGTGATGTCGTCGTCGTCGTTCGTAGTATGTGTCAGTTGAGAGATGTTTCAACTCTCTCACTCTTCTATTCGGAATTTACAAAGAGATATTTTTTTTTCTTCTCGAAGTAGAAGTAGAATCGAAAGCCTTTTTAGTATCTTCTCCGCCCTTATATATTTTCAAAAATTGCAAAAAAGGTCAAAAATACATAGCACTAATCGAGATCTATATAAAGTACATTTTCATGAGCTCCTATGCTTTGTTTTTGTCATTAAGTAATGAGCTCCTCAGAAGAAAGAGGTATCTGCCTCCAACTCAGAGTCCTCTGCTTCAAAATAAAGTCCTTGGAAGAATAATCCTCCTGCTGCCAGTCCTTCTGCTTGATTTTCAAAAGAATGAACAACTTTTGCTCCAAATGCTGGACTCTGTCCTCGACTCTGGCGAGATTCGACTTTACCTTGCTCAATCATGATGGCAGGCTTAAAGTCTTTAGATTGTTTAGAACAACAACACCGACCTTGCGGGATGTACTCAAAATTTGGCTGGTTATGAGAAAAATCAGAATGGTACTGAAAATGAAAACGGTGGTGCATGTGGTTAATTTTCTCTGAAACGAAAACTTGACTGAAAAAAAGCAAACATTATTTTTCCGTTTCTCAGCACTTCTGTACATGTCGGTTACTCAAGGGTGGTTTCAGACTTTTCAAAAGCCCATTTTGAAATTCGATGTTGTTTGAAGTCGATGTCCGCTTTGTTCTGAGGATTTAATCGCATCACAACATTCATCTTCTTATAACGTTACATGCCGTCAACTTTAAAAAGACAACCGAGTTGGGTTCCACTTTCATTCGATCACAACCCGTCAGAGATTGAGTGGACGGTACAGAAACGTCTAACCGTTTCTCGCCGTTTCCGTTCTTTTTTCACTTTTTTGTTTCTCATGTCCAATTTTTTGCCGTGTCAACCACGTTTTTTTTGAAAACAAAACCACATCTACTTCGCCACCCTTCCTTCATTCTCAATCGCGCGCCAATAGAGAGACAAAGTTACCAGATATTATGAATCGGTCGGCTGTGAATAAAGTTGGAGCACTTGAGCACGAGGACACCATCCTGGTACTCTTTGTACAGTCTTGACAAGGACTGAGCGCAGAAGAAGAACCCGAACAGCATGGTAATGCTGGACATGGCAAAGATTTGAGCTGCGAAGGGAAAGCTGGAAGGAATAGCGGCTCGCATATCCAGGAACAGAGGTGCACAGTTCTGGCATTGAGCTGCTGATAGGGTCTGGCAGGAGAGGAAGTTGTTGAATTTCGGAGCGAAATCATTCATCGAAACAATGAGACTGGCGCTTGCTGAGATGAAGATGAGCGTCACGAGGAACGTACAGACACCGAGAATCGACAAACGGATCATTAACAGCCTCAACGCCGTGGCCGAGCTGCTTTGTTTGGTCTGTTTGTAATCCGTCAATCCTTTCACGTTCTTACGGATCAAAACTAGATGGGAATACACCAAAAAGCTGCAGAATGTGATTAATAATCCAGTCACAATGAAGGGGGAGAAGACGAGGATGATTTCCTGTGTTGGAGTGATTCTGTTGACACAGATTGCTGAATTCCTTGTGAACTCGCTGATGAACAGGACAATGTCCTTGTCAAGATGGTCCAACTGCGACGTGATGATCAAAAACGCGATTGGGATCAAAACGCAGTAGACAAACAAAGCGAGTTGTAAAAATTGTCGTTGCCACATCGACATCTTCTTGTTCTTTTCGGTCACCACCATGAACACTTGTACCAGAGCGTAGAGGATCAGATTGAATAGCATTTGCAGGAAAAACGGCGCGATTCGCTGAGCATGGCACAGTCCATCGGTATTGTCAGCCAATCCTTGAGCCACAGTTCCTAAATCAATCGCAGTGGTGTTGGCTCCACAGCTAACTTGCACGCCTCTCAAGAGACTGATGAAAGGTCCGATGAAAAAATAAACAATGCTCAACACGCTCCCAACGAGAGAATACACCGTTGCCGCTCTCAGAGCTTGACGACGACGACGGCCTCGGCTCCCTCCAGTCTTGGAACCTGGTTGGAAACTGCCGCCTTGGTTGTTGTTGGTTTGAGATCCAAAAGTGGAATCGTTTTCGTTGTTCGTGGGTCCAGTGGACTTTTCGTAGGTACTGAACATGAACTTCTTCCTGAGGTTCAACATGTTGTGGAAGCCTTGAGTCCCGGCAATGGTCCAGAGCGAATCGAAGAAAACGAAAATGCAGGCGACTAAAGCGAGGAGTGCAGGGATCTCGAAAGCGAGCAGGATGCTCTGCTGGTCGTTCACAGGGATCACCGGGAACGGACAAGGGACTTGGCAAATGTTGTTCACATTCTCAAACGGGAAAGGGCAGACCAGCAATGGTAAGAACGGCGCGGTGTTGATTGGAATCAACGGGAGCGTGTCCGGGCTCGAGCATTGCACCGGGATTACCGTGCTGTTCAGTAATTTGAAATTCCCGGTCGAGACTGGAGCTCTTAGCTCTCCAATGTACCCCGCGGGAAAAGGTCCTGAACCTCTTGGAATTCGTTGTCCGTAAACATCCGCTGGTTGAGGCAAGACCTGCCAAGTCGCCTTTGCACCGCAGTGCGGGAAATCGAAATCGGTTGTGTTCAAGACCTTGAGCTGGACGATGTTGACTTCAGCAAACGTATCGAAAGCAAGTTGGCATTGTGCCCAGAACGCCTCGCAAAAGCTGCGGCAAGGGAGACGAGGAATGCCCTCGGTGGGAGAGGCTTGGATGCAAGGAGGGAATACGGTTCGGCAAGCAAATGCATCGCCTGCGGCGATGCAGGTGTCCGAAACCAGCCCGCGGTTGGCTCGGAGGACCTGCATGAGTTCTAACGCGAAGGCTTCCTGTGTGGCCAGAGTCCGGTTTTGGCCGAGGTAGACGGTGGTCCCTCCCACGATCGAGGAACAAGGTCGACCGAACGCGGGGTAGGACACGCAATTCCCCGTAGCTTCCACGAAATTCCTTTCTTTGCAACCGGGTGAGCTAGAAAGCACCACCGTGGAAGAGAGGATCGAAAAGAGAGCGAAGATCATCATCATCATTATTGGATGCGTGGATTGTGGAGGTTTGTGAAACAAAGGGTGTGTGGATTTCTCGCTCCAAGCACGCGAATTTGTTTTGAAAAAAAACCAAAAGATCGACCAAGTTCCGTTTTTTTCAGACTTCAAAGATCTCCGTGACCGGAGAGAAGATCCGGCCAGACAAGCGAGAGACGATCTGCTCCCGATACAGGTACCCATGCCCATAAACATACCAACAGTATATGCTGTTTGAGGTTATCACAGAAGCAGTTCTGGAAGTTGGATAATTTTTTTTTTTGTGACACGTGATTTAACCAACAGTTTCACAACCAAAAAAAAAATTAAAAATTGAACACACAGACACGTGCAAAAGCGATTCAATCTTGTCGGAAAAATAACCAAAACCTGGAAAGCTCTTCTTTTCAGATTTGTCAAGGATACACACTTTGCTTGCGCTCATAAGAGTTCAAATTTCCACCAAGCACGTCCATATGGAGAAGAACTGAAATGAGCAGGCTCAACATTACAGGGAGGAAAAGTGAGAACTCCCTTATCTCTCAACTAGGAGTTTGAGTGACCTCCATAACATACCTGCAAATCTTGAAACTCAAGAGCTCCAACAAAAACTAAAATTGACTATTGCAATTTAAACAAGAAATCTTCTTGGTTCAAGTTAATGAGGAGAATCTAGATCACGGATGAAGTTGAACAGCTTTGTCGACATTTTAAATGGCTTCAGATTATCATTCAAATTATTCTCTGCTCTCTCTGGTCTTTCAAGTTGCGAAAGGAACGGTTTGATTGAGATCTCCATCACCATTATCGTTGTGTGGATCCATATTGATCGTTTCCTGGTGTGGGAGTGTGGGGTTGGTGTGTACAGCAAACCAACGTTTTCAAACAGCAAAAAACGTAAAAAACGAAAAACCCAAAAAAAGTGTGGTCTTTAACCATCATCAAACTCCCAACAGACAGGACCCCGTTTTTTTTCGGGGAGACTCTTCTTTCCAAATCCATTCACTTTTTCCCCCCAAAGCGAATTTTGATGAAAGATGTCTTGGGATAGGAATGAAAAGATTGCCTTGTTGGCAAGTTTAGAGTTGATTTCGAAACGACCAAACAGTTTATTACAACTAGAACTCAAATATGATGTAGGCACGCTGATTCAGAACGAGGACCGTCATGTGAGGAGACTGGTGGAGACCATTGTGTCCACCGGCGAGGGCGAGATCGACTTGATCACCTATGTGAACCGCTACCGTCAAATATTGACTCAACGTCACCGAGCTACCGCAGCAACTTCTCAACATCCGTTCGGTCAAATTCTACCTCAAGAGTCTGCTCCTCAACATCGTTCTATTTCCCCTATCCCTCCAGCGACGATGCTGTCTCACCATCATCCACATCAGCAGCGACCGTCGATGATGATGATGCAATTGCCACAACAACATGTGGTGACTTCTCCACTGATGATGCAAACACCTGCCACTGGATCGCTTCACCAGTACTCGATGCCGTCATCATCGTCTCTGAACAGACCGAATTTGACAATCACTCCTGTAACCGTCATGACGACGACTCAAGCTACGACGACGACTCCTTCAAGCTCGTCGTCGTTTGCTCCTTCAAAAGCCTTGAAAGTCAATTCGTCATCTTCTCACAAGAAAATTAAATTAGAACAAAAAGATGTCGTTGTTTTAGATCATTCCGAAAACGACGAAGAAGAAGAAGAAGCAGAAGAAGAAGAGGAAGACGAGGAAGACGAGGAAGAAGACGATGACGATGATCGACCTCCAGCCGCCAGTCGAGTGTTTCTAACTTCCACGACAACCACAATCGCCACTTCTCAACGAAAGCATCGTTTGGTAATCGCATATTCGATACAGCAACGAGGTCTGTATTGGCCTGATTACGAGAAGTACAAGACTCCTTCTTCCTCTTCTTCCTCCTCGAAACAACAGCAACAAGACGAAGAAGACAACGTTGACGACGAAGCCGAAGATGACGATGAGGATTCGAGTCTTCAACTACCGGCAAGGAAGCCGGTCAGGAAGTGGACGATGGAGGAGGATACGTTGTTGATTGCTGCGTATGAGAAATTCCACGGCAGAAATTGGAAGCAGATCGCCAAGAGTCTTGAAGGAAGAGATGGCATTCAGTGCTGTCAAAGGTGGAAGACACTCAAGAAGAAACTTGCCAGTCTGCCCAAGATTCCACCGCCCATCAAGCCTACCGAAGTCGCTGCCGCTGCTGCTGCTCCAAAACCCAAAACAAAGAGTTCCAAAAGACAGTGACGAGAAATGAAGGGGCGGAATACAAACAACAAAATGTGAATTACAAACAGCCTCTCAAAAGTACAAAATATTTAACAATTAAACCTTCTAATCTTTATTGCATCAGCTGAGGTTTGAAGTTGAGGTTGATTTTCTTCTTGCTGGCGATCACTCAGAGCTTCTTGCAGAGGTCAAAGGAAGTATGTACAATTGTGACGTCGCTTTTGCGAAACCCAGTGCAATCTCTAAATTTGGTCTATCGAGTCCGCAGCCTGCTCGTTCCAGATGACCAAGACAAAAAACAAGTCTACCAAACCACCTGTTTTTTTGTAAATTGAGGTCGAGCCCAAAGCCGGCGGACAATTAATTTT
>QZWR01000157.1:0-32571 GCA_004114325.1 Zoophagus insidians
GATCGTACATTGATGAAAAACGCATGATTCATCTATTTGGTTGTTATGGCGGGATTTGAACGAAATCAGGAGCGTGCGAAAGTGACTATGTGTCGATATTTGGCTGGGGCAAGGGCACGAGCGGTTTAATGGCACGTCAGAATGCGATCCTGCAGCTATTTCTTGCCGTTGCCACAACGCCCTTTTTGATTTTGTTGACATTGGAGATGGAACAACTAATTCAAGTTATCAGAGAATTCACCCTCTTCTGCTGACATACTACCAGCCGACGCTTACACAGCGATGTGGCGATCAAGTCCCTCAACTGACATACACGAGTCGCTATTCACGGGCGTACGTCTTCTTTTACGCCAGCATGCCAATGGTCAGATTATCAAACAAAACAGGATTCAGCATTAGCTTTCGACAAGGTAATATTTCCGTGTAAATTCAGTGCTTCCTCGTCCCTCGATCCTTGCACACTGACGGGGCCAATGGCTGTGAAGATATCTAGGGTGCATCTAGTTGTGCCTCGATAGCTTCAAGTGTATATGTCGAGGAAGTATTTTGCACAGACCAAATGACAGATCTATTGTGTTTTTAGTGCCTGCATCTTGTAATCAAACCATTGAAATCCAAGCAACCGGTGTAAATTCTACTGGCGTGATCGAAAATGAGTCACTAAATGGTGGCTACCGGCCGAATGAAAACTGCGTTTGGCTGATTTATGCACCGTTCAAAATAGTTCGCTTCAGTTTTCTCAAGTTGGACGTTGACAACTATTGTGGTGGCGATGTTCCAACAACGAAGGATGATAATTGTCCTTGCGATTCTGTAATTTTGTATGAGCGAGTCGAACGAGTACTTCTTCCTATAGTTAAAGAGCCTTTCTGCGGATCAAAACTTCCGTCGAACAATCAAAGCTACCGAACAAAAGGAAGTTACGCAGCAGTGAAGTTTAAAACAGATCACGTGATTCAGCGAAGTGGCTTTCGCATCGCATATGAAGCCGTGGAGGGTGACGATTTGCCGTGCACGTACCAAACCGTTCTGACACAAAATCGTGGCGAAGTGGTGGCTGTTCAAAGAAGTTCGGACTCATTTTATAGAACGAACGAAGACTGCTCATGGCTAATCAAGGTCGAAGATGGCTATCGAATTCGCTTGACTATGAGCCGCATTGACATTGACGATTGCGGCTCTCCACTCTGCCCTTGTGATTATTTATCAATTTTTGATGGCCGTAACAAATCTGCCCTTGAAATAGCTAAACTTTGTGGTAAAAGCAGTGAGCGAACTTATTTTGAAACGTCAGGAAGTGAAGTATTGCTTAATTTCCGAACTGATTCAGAAATTACGCCTGCAACAGGATTTCAACTGTCCTTTGAACAATTTCTTGAAGACATACAACCCCAGTCGAATTCAGACTTTCAAATGATTCTCATCATTTCAATATCGACTTCGGTTGGGCTGATTCTCATGATTTTAGCAGGAGTACTTGTCTACTGGAAACGAATTAAAAAATTAAAAAAGGTCGATCAAAACAGTTCGTCCGGCCTGGCGAATTACATTTTAGCTGCGGAAAATTTCGGAGATTTGCTATCCAACTTGGGACATCGTCAATTGGCAGAAAAGCTGAATGACATCATACCGAAATTGATTATACCGAAGCCCCTATTGGAGAAGGAAATTTTGGCATCGTCAGAGCAGGACGACTTGTTGTTAGTAAAACAGTCGAAAGGCAAAAACACGAGACCACTGTCGACGTTGCCGTTAAAATTTTGAAATCAGCGCCGAACAACGCGGAAAACATGGTGGATTTTATTAAAGAAGCAGTTGCGATGCTCCCTTTAAACCATCCGAATATTCTGAAATGCTTTGGTGTGGCACTGAAAAACGAGCAACCTCATTTGGTGTTTCCTTTTATGGCTGAGGGCAGTTTGGACAGATATCTTCGCCGAAACAGTCAAGCTATACGCAGTGACAAGAAGCATTGTCAAGAACTGCTGTTTGATTTTTGTAGTCAAGTTGCTTCCGGAATGGCGTACGTTGCTAATTTAGGACACGTGCACCGCGATTTGGCTTGCCGCAATGTTCTGGTTGACAAGTTTAGAATTCTGAAAATCTGTGATTTCGGATTATCCCGTCACATTGAAGACTATTACAGGACAACAACAAATCGTCCGTTGCCGATTGCCTACCATCCACCAGAGTCACTGATCGACCGCATTTTCGACTCGAAATCTGATGTTTGGTCGTACGGGGTTTTAATGTGGGAAATTTACACGTGTAAGTTTTCTGAGTTTATGCAAAATGCAAATTAAGTCTTTGCTATTGTTCCAGTTTGCGAACGAAAGCCGTATGCTACGCTGACGAGCAATAACGTAACGGGCAGCATCGTCGATTATCTAAAGCAAGGAGGCCGGTTGGAGAGACCAGACATTTTAAGACTGCAACTTTATGAAAACGTAATGCTGAAGTGTTGGAGCTACAAAAGACAATACCGCCCTTCATTTAATGACATTCCTCGGCTTTTTAGTCTTTACCACAGTTTTCCATAGCGCGCACGATATGCGGAGTCTAGGATCCTGCCCTAATGGCGGGATCGAGAGAGCACGTTACATCGTTTAGGCTAATGTGTTGGTGAGATCGTTCTGCTAAAATGTGCTACGAGATACGAGAGAATGCAGTGTGCTTGCGCATTTCACTAATTTAGCTAGCTGAATTAAATAACTAATAATTGTTATACTGCTCCACTTTTTAGCTTCCCGCTTCTCCATTTTTAGATAATAATTTTTGAAATTTCTTAAAAAATGAAATGCGTTCCAATGGTTATGGCTTTGTCAGTAGTGGGCGTTGTTGTTCACTCATTCGACATTCTCACGGCTTTGCAAACCTTATCCACTTCTGCGCATTACGGTTCGTTAGCCTAGTTTTTTGAATTTGTAGATAATTTTTTTCAGATCATCCCAGGTGCTAGAATGTGGTATGAATACGGCAATGCTAGCCAATGTATGGTGCTTAACGAGACGCGTCGGCAGAATGGCCTTCTTGCAGGAACCATCCGAAGTTGGACTGGTGTGGACGGGAAATATTTAGCAAATCAGTTCTGCTGGGCACGGATTGTTGTCCCGTTCGGAAGTGCTATTCAAATCAAGTTCACTAAGATGGAACTAGAAATTTGTATTGCATTGAATTGCCAATGCGATTACGTCATTATCACTTCTAAATTTAAAAATGGTTTCATGTTTAATGGCGAGCAAAAGTATTGCGGTAGTAGTATCCTTAAACAATACGTCGTTCCTATACTAGAACCTATGGACATTATCTTTCATTCGGATGGCAGCCTGGAGCCTGGAGCTGGTTTTGTGATCGAATGGACAGAACTTCGGCCGAACAATTCGTGCAATGGAATTATGGAAATTTCCGAACTGCAAGGCATTCTTGAGCCTCCGCTTGATTACGAAAACAGCTGGATAAACGGTCCTACTTATCTGAACAATCAAAAGTGTCTATGGAAGTTCACGGCTCGCGAAGGCTATATCTGGGAATTTTCTTTTTTGGCAATATTTTTTGAAAAAGTAATCGGTGTGGACCATTGTGTGCCAGAGTTGTACAGATGCACATATTGTCAATGCTGCAACGTCGGCATCATTGACCCGGATGCATTTTTTATCGCCTCAGAAAACCTAGATGACTCAGACATTTACGAAACTTCCAATGCGATGAGATGGAGCCTAGCTCAGCGTTGTGGTTCAGCCTTGCCGGCGATGAACGCGACGTCCAGCGGAACGCGCGCAATCGTTAGATATCAGAACACGTTCAGGAAAATATTCGCCAATGTCACGCCTTTCAGGCTGCATTACCGTCAAGTACCTGCTCCATGCCGAACTATTAATCTGTTGGTGCTCAGTCTCAACAATACCAGTGGGTTTATTGAACCCTACAGAGATGAAATAACTGGTCAGTACAGCGCTAGTCAAGAATGCGGTTGGCAAATCTCGGCGCCACGATTGGCAATAAAGTGCGTTCTATTCTGAAATCTGAAACTCTTTTTTTTAATTCAACTATTTGTTGTATTTCAAATTAGTTTCACTTTGATTGAGTTTGAAGTAGACGAATGCCTACCACCAGATTCGGAGTTGTGGGCGCAAGAATACAGTGTGAAAACATGCGATGAGTTGAGCATATACGACAGCTATTTACCCGAGGACTCGACGCTTTTAGGGAAATACAGTGGACGAAACAAGCCAGAACTTGGCAGTTTTCAGCTAACTAGTGGTTCGGCACTTTACGTGAAATTCGTAACCAATCGCTTTTACGAACGCCGAGGCTTCAAAATTTACTTCGAAATCGCAGAAAACGACAATGTTCCTTGCCAAATTTCAAAAAATGTCCTAGTGGAGAGCGTAAATGATCGAGGCGTAATTGAAAACTACCGTCGCGCTGCAACAGGCTTTTACCGAAGTGACGAAAACTGTCGATGGCATTTATTAGCTAAGGGTCGGCAGCGATTTCGATTGACTCTGAAACGTCTTGACATTGAAGAGTGTTCGTCTGAAAAATCAGTTTCTAGCAGTTGCTCGTGTGACTGGTTGGCCATTTACGATGGCCGTGACCAAAGAGCGAGCCTATTTGACAACAAGCCTTTATGCGGATCAATGCCAGAAAATTCGTCGCTCACTTTCAATTCTTCAAGCAGCGAGGTTTATGTCATTTTTCGAACCGACGCTTCGGAAAACAAAACTAAGAAAGGCTTTTCTTTGGAATACGAAACATTTGGTATGTTTTGGCGTTTCAAGTTATTTCAATTCTAAATCAATTCTTGTTTTCTTGCTTTCTTTGGGGAAAGAATCGCCGGATGTACAAACAGAACCGGCACATGTCCATGGCAAAATTGTCTTTATATCGATCGGAGCCTTCGTTGGAATATCGGTGGTTCTCGTTAGTAGCTTTTACTTTTACTATCGGGACAAGGCTATGAAGGCGAAGAAGAAAGCTTTGATGAAAAATAAATTTAACTTGTTCTTGGCTTCTGCGCCTACCTTCAAAGCGTTTCTCGCTGATATTGGCATGACGAGGCTTTGCGATGTCATCGAAAGACTTAACATTGACGAACAATATCTCTTATTAAGCAACGAAATATTGGGCGAGGGGCGTTTTGGACTGGTTCTGCGAGGATTTTTAAAACGTGAGCATACAACCGTTGACGTTGCTGTTAAAGTGCTGAAAACCGCGAAGCCTGATGACATGACTGAACTGGTTCGTGAAGCCGAAACCATGGCAAAACTTGATCACGAAAATATCATGAAGCCTCTCGGCATCACGATCGTTCAACAACAAATTCCACATCTCGTGTTTCTGTTCATGGCGAATGGCAGTTTGAAAAGCTTTCTTTGCCGCAAAAGCCACACTTACAATTACCAGTGTGATAGCAAAATGCTACTTGACTTTTGCAAGCAAATCTGTTCTGGCATGGAGTACATTTCTGAAAATGGTTTCATCCATCGCGATCTGGCTTCGCGAAATGTTTTAGTTTCTGACGTGCTGAAGCTGAAAATCAGTGATTTTGGCCTTGCTCGCCGCGTTACCGGAGGGTATTACAAAAGCCTTACAGAAAGTAAATTTCTTCCTGTCCGCTGGCATCCACCGGAATCATTGTGCATGATCTGTTTCGATGATCGAAGCGACGTATGGTCATTCGGGGTTGTGTGTTGGGAAATCTTTTCACTATGCCAGCAAGAGCCCTATGCTGATCTTGAAAATGACCAGATTCTCGCATTTCTGAGCAATGGCAACCGCCTTAGGCGACCAATGTTTTGTACAGAACAATTGTAAGGCTGAAAGAGTTTTTTCTGGGCTCTTTTAAATTCGTTATTTTAGTTTTCAGACAGTCATGCTGCGCTGTTGGCACGAAACGCGTTCGGAACGGCCAACTTTTAGTCAGTTGGCAAGTCTCATTTCAATCGCCGTTGAAGAAGACAGTCATGAAAGGCGTAACTGGGAGATTGGAGAAATTGTATCACTCGTTCCCAGCATCCCCGTAAAACCCAATTAGAACGTGACACGTTACCAATGTCCCATGCTTGCTTCATGGAAAGACAAAGGCTTGCCAATATATGTAGTACAGGTTGTTAGCACCATGTACCATGTACCATGCAAAACATTTCAATTTATTCAAGAACACATGCATATAAAGCATATGAGACTTAAATAACCGAGCCGAAGTTAACGATAATAGGCCTGATAAGGATAATTATCAGATTACCATGGAATACAGGGCTCTCTCGATCATTTTACTTTTAGTAACATTTTTTAATGTAATAAAGGGATTTTATCGCCCTCGTTTCGAGCAAGCTTTCCTTCTACGCCGACAAAGAAAATCAGTTTTAGGTTTATTTAGTTTCAGTTCCCTTGATAGATGCAGGTACACCTCGTCCATGTGTATTGATTTAAAAGTTGAGCCCCGACCGACCGTACAGCCGCCGATCGCTGCCTCGTTGTGTTGTGGAATCACAGAAGCTGGCCGCGCTAGTTTTTCGGTAAGTGGCAGTCAATCCAGTCGAATCAGTGGCTCGTTTGAGTTTTCATCTGAAACTATATTTTCCGGTGAAATGAACCTTCGTCTCACAGATGGAGGGTCGCTCAGTTCGGTTCTATGCTGGGCTGTCTGTGAGAATACTCGACGGCGCAGTGTCGGTTCAGTACGCGGAATCGACAAATCGACCTGTGGTGAACAGCAGGCTGGCGTACTGTTCGCGCGCCGTTCCGGCTTCTATGAGGACAGCCTCTCAGATGCCGACCGGTTTCTCGCTGAGATGTTGTACTTGTTGTTTGATAGGATAATGATGATGGCCTTCACTTTCATCAATTTCAGACCCAGACCTGCCACTACTTGTGACAAACTAGTGACAAAACTAGTGGCGTTTGGCACAAAGACGATTGCGCTCTAAAGACATTTGCTATACAAACGCCAGAATATGTTTGTTCTATATCATTTACATCGCCCATGATCGCATTAATTCCAAACTCAACATGAATGAAAAATATTTACATTTATTTTCGTTTATCAGTTCCAGAATCACAAATTACCAGAGCTATTTCATTACCTGGTTACAGAATAACAAATCATTACGCCTCAAACCATTGAGAAGAAGGGGGCCAAGAAGGGGACCAAGAAGAGCCAGAATCGCAGCAGGGTGAATGGATTGCTATGACATAATACATAATTGCTTGTGGAATTGTGCATTTGTTTTGTTGGGACGAAAATAAAATCCACTCGAATTTCGCTTACAATTTTCAGAATTAAACGTGCATATATTTTTTTTTCATTTAGGTTTAGTATTTCCAGAAGCACACATTATTAGCAGAAGGGACAACAGAAAAATCATTGCTTCAAACCATTGAGAAGAAGGGCCGGGAACGCATCGGGGTGAATGGTTTGCTCGGATCTAATTGCTGGTTAAGATAATTCGCCAACCTGGTACTTCATCTATCTTCTTCACAAAATTTCCCATCATCAGCATCTTCCTTTGTCCAAGCGTCTTTCTCAGCAGGCCCCTTTGGTCCGCTGGAAACTTCTGTCCGTGGAAAAACAGTAATTTCTGGCAAAGCAGCGCATATCGCAGCATAGACTGGATGCAGAATCTGCCATCCCTTGCAAAACGTCGATTTTCTGATGTTGAACTTGACGTCTTCATCTATTTTAATGTAATCGCCCCACCGACCTTTAAATTTTAAAACCACCGATTCGGGGTCAAATGCTTTGTAGTTCTTCGAAGTGTCGAATGCCACACCTTTAGCCGCTTCGTCTCGAAGGGTCACCCGAAACGTACAGACGCCAACATTAAGCTTCTTAGGGTTGCAATATTCGTTCAGTCCAGTTGATTCGTAGAAAGCATGAGAATTTTTAGCAGCATAAACTATTTTTCGCCCATATACTCCATCTGTCTCCAGCGAATCCCAAGCCAGCCACTTACCGCCAGCGTGTCTTGACAAGTACATCTTGACGGGGCGCGGTTTTTCGGGCTTTTCAATAGTTCCGTGTTGAATGCGAATCGTAACATGTTCCCAATCACCTTCGTGGGAACCAGCATTATCCAATCGCTTTTTCAATAAATCGATTTTCCCACAAAACGCGTAGGAGAAGCCGGCACCATTGTACGGAAAGAACAAGTAGACCAAAAAGTCTGTGAAGCCTTTTTCATAATCGATTTTTTTACGATGAACGTAAGCTTTTGCACGTTCCATCGAGCCTGAATACAAACTATCGGGAATGTCCATCCACTCGTGACTGCCAGTTCCAGGACATTCCGTTCGAAAGTCGTTGAAATTGTCTTCATTGTGGACGGTGCATTTCTTATAAGTTGAGGAGCTGTAAACGTACTCTGCAGAATCAGGTCGGTACTTATCGTCGGGATGAAGATGAAAGATCGGGCCATAATTGCTCATTATCCAATAGATACTAAGCTCATTTTCGTACGGATATGTAGCCGCTCTGCCGATAATGCTCAATTCCGGGCCCCCATTTGTTTCGTCCGGAGTTTAAATTCAAAATTCGTTTATTGCGCAACTGGTCTCGTTACACGACTCCTGCGCGCACTCGCTAGGGCCCTCAGCGAAACGTCCGGTTGAGCGGTGAAGCAATCAAGTGCGCGCACAAACTAGAAAACAGGGATGCGTAAGAAAAGTTTTTTACCGCGCGTTTTGTGAGAAAGGTAGAAGCGCCATCATGTAGCGTTTTCAATTCTACACATTTTGGTATAAAAGGGTTTACCACCGTCGTTAAGATTATGTTGCGCGCCCACAAATACAGTCTACCGTGGACTTAGCGAATTTGAGCCAACGGACATCAATTTTTCATTTTTTCAATTGCCGCGCCAGCTATATCACACTATTCATAGGAAACTGAGAATAATAAATACGATATTCGTTTCCTACGGTCTGTTCTACCCTAGTCAACATTCATTTCAATTGTCTAAACATTATATTTGTTTGTGAGTAACACCGCTAAATAGCGTTTTATTTTTAATTTGTCTTTTTTTGATTTTTCGCGCGTGCCAAGTCAATATTGAACAGATTGTCACAAAACGGTCTGGAAATGTGCTAAACGAAAATTACTTCACGACCCACCCAGAAATTTGTATGAGGAATTCAAAAATGATATTAAAAAGTGTGCAGAATTTATGGTTAAAAAGTTATGGAGAAGGGCGCGCATACATTTTTACATGTGGTGTGTGTGCGCGCGCTGTGTTCAAGTTCGAGAAGAGCGCGCGTAGAGTGGCTGTGCAACCGGTTGTGCGCAGGTTGTGTAACGAGGCGAGTTGCGCAATAGTTGCGCAAAATTTAAATTTTGAATTTAAAGTCCGGACGAAACTAATGGGGGCCCGGAATTGAGCGCCGATAATAATACCGCATAGCTGCTGGTGATCTCCTGTTGCGACGGCGTTCTTTTCACTGACCTCACCGAATTTGATTGTACAAATACCCCGATAGATTGTGAAATGAGTACAAGACTTTGTCTCCCAACATTTGCTACTACAATCCAACTTAGCTCCGACTGATGAGGTGGAATTTAGGTTCGATATGTCGCGGTCATTGAAAGTGCACCCTGTTCCATGACGGATGGGTCGCGACGAGATGTCGCTCTTCCAAATGATGAAGTTTCCGGTGTTCCGGGAACGAACGATACCGCAGTAGTGCCTTTCGTCGCCAGTTTTTGTAGCGTAAGCTGGAAAAATGGCGACGCTTCCATGTTTCATTTGGCACCTCTGGTCGATACAATTGTAATGCGTGCAGCCAACATCATTCAAACATTTTTGCGCACACGAATTGCAATTGCTGACCTTGCTGGAGACATCTAGATTGTTTTTGCTATTTTTAAAGAGACAGCCTTGTGCACAAGCTCCAATGCAGGTTACCAAAGGTTTGAAAGTGGTTGTTTGAAATTGGTGATTAGATGAATTATGTACTATCAGAGAACCTTTATCGGAAGCAGGGTATTGACTGGATTTGCGCTGGCGATCTGCTGTGAATATTCCAAAGTGTTTTTCGAACGCGCCGGGTACGGAATGATCGTCGGAACGCCGGTCGTAAAACGAGAACCAAAACACAGGACCTTGACGCCAGTTGTTGGCAAGAACCTGGTAATAGGCAACAGCGTGGTCGAGGCTTGCCGGAATTCCCGAAGGGGACACACCACCAGCGGATGGAAACCCTGTTTCGGTGAGACGAACTTTGTTAGTGTCGTAGCGGTCCGTCATAGCCTTCCACTGAGCGCCTAGTGTGTAAAGATCAACAGTGGCTTGGACTTCAAAGTTGGCTTCAACTGCCATGTCATCTGTTGCTTGAGTCACCTTCTTTGAGAAAAACGGATAAATGTTTACACCAATCACGTCAGCGGCTGCCGCCAGTTTCGAAGGCTCAGAAGTTAAACTGCTACTCAGCCATTCAGTACTTCTTTGAACAGTTCCGACAGGGACGTCTCGCTTTGTTACGGCTTTGATTGTTTCTTTCAAACTCTTAATTCTTGAAATAATCTGATCAGCCGTGTAAGGACCGTTCGGGCGAAGATTTTCGTTTCCGACAAGGATTGCCTCAATCGCGTTTGGAAAGTTCTTCACGGCCTCAACAGCAGCGTCAACTTGGTTCTGGTACCAATCTTCATCGGTCATGTAGACGCCAAGGTACAATTTCAGCCCGTATTTCGCAGCCGCCGGTGCTACGGGGTAGTTGTAAAATGTAGAGTAGAAGGTTCGGACGTACTTGAAGTGTTCGGACATTTGCTTGAAATCGGCGTCAATTGCAGCTCCGAGACCCGGATCGGGACTTCCTCCACTCAGTGGATATTCTTTGTTGTGCATCGCATCGTAACAAACCCCCATAACCAGAGCTCCGCCTGATTTTGCATTCGAACCTCTACCTGCTTCTGGAATCTTAGGTACAAGTTGGCTAGTTTGATCCGGCGACGAAAGAACGCCACAGGCTGTAGTTGTGTCTTCACCAGTCGGAAAAGCGTCCGATTTCGAAATGTTGCCGGACTTCAGCCGACACTGCCCCATTCGATCCCCAGATTTAGTCCACGCGAAATGTGTGCATCCATTTGTTTCAGCACATTTCGCCGCGCACTGATCGCCAGGAACGTTTACCGATTTTATATCGCGGCCTTTAAAATCGCAAGCCATTGCCCAGTTGTTACCATTCCAGAAGATGCCTTTTTCGGACCCGCTCGGAATAAGGCCGCACGTCGATGACTGATCACCAGTTGAAAATGTGTCTGAATCCGAAACCTTTCCTTTCTTCATGAAACAGGTTCCGCCATTGGCGGGTTTCCAAACAAAGTGGGTACAATCAGGAGTTTGAGCGCAAGTAACCCAGCACATTTTACCTGGAACATTCGCTGTTGAAATTTGAGATGATCCCTTGAAATCGCAGCCATGTGCCCAGATGTTGCCGTTCCAATAGATGCAGCCCAGATCTTGGTCTGCTTCTGGAAAGGCCACTCCGCAAACGGCTGATGGATCTTCGGATAAAAACGCGTCTATCTTCTTGACAGGGCCTCCTTTCAGCTTGCAAGAACCGCCACTCCATGAAAAGTGGGTACAGCCTGACGTTGATACACATTTTTCATTGCAGTGGCTAGCAGGTGCCTGAACGCTTTTCAAATCGTTTCCGCTGAAATCGCAATGCATAGCCCAGTTGTTGCCGTTCCAAGGGACGCAGTTACCGTTGTTTTGTTTCAGATTCAGGTAGCCACAAACTGATGATTGATCGCCGTTCGGTACAGCGTCCCATTTAGAGACCTGGCCTTCTTTCAGGTAACACGTGCCACGTGACCAGTTGAAATGCGTGCACTTCAGAGTTTGAGCGCACTTTGATGAACAGTAAGCGCCAGGGACTTTAGCGGAGCCAATGTCGCCTCCATTGTAGGCACAACCAAGAGCCCAGTTGTTACCATTCCAGCTTACAGAGGCGATCGAAGGCGCGACGCCTAACACCGCCGATAAAATTGTGAAATTGAGAATAAAAGTCGAAAGCGACATTATTTAGCGAATTTGAGAAAAACATCCGATCTGTTAGTTATCTTTATTGGTGGTATAGTACGCTGTTTGATATTCAGGAAAACACCTCCGCTATATACGTGGTCCGCCTCCGTTAGATAAACTATATTCGATGATGCATCCTCCAGCAACTAGACATAATAGACTATAGACTACGCATCCTACGCATTGCGCGGCAACAATTATCTAATTCATTTATTTATTAACATCCCAAACCTCTACGCTCAGCCATAATAATCTTTATAATATGCTATAACCTTTTTCGTCAGTTGCCCGTTTTCATTCATTCATCCAGTTTCCAACCTCCAACTTGCTATCTATTTATTGAATGCAATTATATATGCAAACGGTATATACGGTAAAAACGCTTTTAGTGCTTCTCATTGTTGTCATATTCTTTGTCTTCGAATCATTTGATCAGCAAATTTGGCATGTTCGACAGTTTCCCGCAGCTTTTCATCAGCTGCCGACTATTTCTGCTATTGCCAGTGACCACAGCTGATAACGAACGCGCAGCTTTTCGCGCCTGAAGTTAATTAAAAACTATTTAAGGTCTACGTTAGGACAAGAAATGTTGTCAGATTTGGTTCTACTTTCTATCGAACACGACTGGATTCGTTTAATCGACATGGACATTTTGATTTGAACTTGGCAAGAAACACTTGCAAATTCGCATCATAGATTATCTACGCCACTGCGAAATACGTCTACGTTGGAAACAAGATCAAAGCCAGTTGGACCGAATTCGATGCTGCACCTCGGTTTATGTATTAGGCCTCGTTTTGCCTGGTCTTTCCAACTGCTTCGTGTAATTCACGGCCGGCATGTGGCAGCATGATGAGAAGCCGAAAAAAGACGGTCAATGATAAAGAAATAGATAAAGAAATAAAGAAAAGACAGTGGCGCAAAGCATCAACAGATATACCGAAAAGATGGAGAATAATTTGAGGGTTGCTAGTTACCAAAGGACGGCTGCAACTTAGTGATGATTGGTGTGTTCACGGAAGTAATACTGAGGGAATAACAAGATTCAAGTTTAATTAACACCAGTACCGCCTGCGAAAGAAATCATGAGAAAATAAATTCTAAGATTCTAAGCAAAGTGCGAAAGAAAGAAACTAACGTCTTCAAGAATCTCCGATTTTTTTACCTGTTCCCTCAGCCTCTGAGGTCACATGTCTATTTAACGTCGCATCATTCCTAAAAGAGGGAGAAAGATGGAGTGATCTATCTCCCCATTTCCATATCTATGATAGGAGACCAAGCTAATATAATGATCTCCAATGTGAGAAATCATTTTATTAATAATTTGAATTAATCTTTATATAATTATAATATTATAATTATCGTTATAATTATAAGAGAAAGTTCGCTATATCAAAGGTCTAATAGGCCTATTTTGGCACGAGCCAGCTAAAATCGTTCGTTATATCAAAGGTTCTTTCGTTATATCGGACGTTCTTTATATCAAAGGTGCACTGTAATAAGTTTAGTTATCATCGAAACAGCCTTCGCATAGACATAGGCACGAACATGATGGTAAGCAGTCTGAACAATCGCCGCAGTTGGGTAGAATAATGTCACAGATATCGCAGCAGCCGGATTGATCATTACGCGCTGCACGATGAGACTGCATTGGCTGTGTTACAATCGCTACGCTACATTTAAGAATCAAAATTATTAAAATTATTCAAGTATCTGTCAAGTGTAAACCATACTTTCGAGTAGAACAAGCCGAGTTGGCTGATCGTACTGGCTGCGGAGGCAGTGTCGATGTATCTTTCACTGCCGAGTACTCAGGAGGCTTGTTATAACCATCGTGGGAGACGAGACCATCATCTTTAGTTTCCTCCTCTAATGAAATGCCGCTCGTCTATAATCGGTCGCTGTTTTCTGTATAATCAATGGAACAAATGCGTTTTCTACCAACTATGCCTAATGCCTAAACGCTAAAATAAGATGATCGATTGTCGATTGCGTACCGAGCATGTAGTAGAGGAAAGTAAAAAATGTACCTTCATCCACCTTTTATCGATTAGGCTTCTAATATGTCAATAAATTGTTAACAGACAAAGGTTCGCCCAAACACCATTCAAGCTCTGTTTTTATTACTTTCAAAGTTTCATGTTGCAGATTGCAGATTGCAGTATATAGTTTTTAAGTTATCTGAGTAGTTTGTAGTTTTCAACATGTAACATTGAACATTGGAAACTCCGATGACCATTTGGCGCCGTAGTTCTCGCTCGTAGTTTTGTTCGGCGCGTTGAAACAGTTTCGTAAAAAAATTAGTTCGAATTAGTTGTTAGTTATTCGCTAAACCTCCGATGCATTGACACAAGCAGCACAAAAGCTGACAACAGTTTGTACAAACATCACAGGCGAGGAGGGTGATTGCACAACATTCACAGCAGCTCGGCGACGCTGGAGACTGCGGCTGTGTTACGATAACGACGCTAAATTACGATATTTACAGAGAAATTAAGTAAGATTAAGCTCTAAACAATACGTTTGTGGTGCCGAATATACTGTTGAACTCATTGGCTGGTCTGGCAAAGGAGCGCCGTGTACAACGGCCGAGTACTCGGGAGGCTTATCATTAAAATCGTCCGTGAGGCGCACATCTTCATTTTTCTCTTTACAAGGAATGCCACTCGATGAATCAGCCATTGTATTTTCTGTGAGATTCAGATTCAGAGCTAATTCGCCTTCTACCTTCTCAAACTTCTATACTCTACGTTTTCATACCAGGTTTGCTATTACTATTACTATTACGCATGGCGCATTCGACGTTAAAATATAGCGATCGATATCGAGAGTAGGACCTAAGGTTCATCATCAGTTTGTTCTACATTGATCAGCCAGTCAGGCGGCCGAAACGATAAATTATTAAACAGCGTAAATTATTAATGTCAAGTTTGGTGGCGCTGAAAAGTTAAATGCCATTATCGTTGCCTTTTATGGCCCTTTTCGTGCACATTCGGGCTTTCTCTTGTTTGAACATCGTGGGCTTCCAAAAGGTGAATTACACACCGTTTTTTATCTACAACATACCATCAACATTATATAACGGGCTATTCACAGGCTCGTTGTTTCTCAACGTAAAAGTAAAAATATTCATAAATGCAAAACATAAAAACATGAAACAATGAGTTTGTGAACCGAAAGAGTCGATGTTTTTCATTTTGCTTGTTATGTTTTTGCCTCATAGCTATTCCTTTATCAAGTTGTTGGCCATTTTTCTTCGAACCAAGAACCTTCAATGATTTAATGCATCGCTCTCCTCTGGTACCAACCTAATTGCTTCTAAACAACTGCGCGTTGAAGCCTATCAAATGAGTGTGACCATACAAAAATCAAATACTTCATTGATGTTTCTTCTGAGTGATAGCTGAGGCACTTTAATTAACAAATAAATCGAAAACAGATAAAAACAAGGAGCAAAAAATAGCCCTTTAAGATAACGCCACTTTTATTTCGTACTCGTTTCCTCTACGAGGAGCTTATTTTCTGTTTATTTTGTTTTATCTTTTGCCTGCAATGATATAAAACCACATTTTACACGTGACTTTCGTGAAAAAAATGGTCCAACGAAAGAGGAGATAGCAGAGCCCTGTTTACTTTACCATAGCGTCTTTTTCAAGAAATTGCCTCATTCCTGTGGCCTTTATTCCCCAGTCTTTAGACTTTATATGATAACTCACATTTTCACGCAGTCATCTTAGGACTGACAGCACCATTCACAGTCTCCTCTTCTTGCTTTAGTATGTCTACTCAAAATGGGGCACTTTATCTTTATCTCATCCGAACGCTTCGCGAATGTGTTAGACTTTCCTTTTATTACGCTAGATCTTAGACTTAGAAATATTGGAAATGGCCAATTTAGTTAAATCCTTCTTCACTCCAATTCTATGGCCGCTCCCACACATCATCTCAGCAGTCGGTCTGAAAGGAACAGAACCAGATCCCGAATTCGTTTCTTTCCCTTACCTCCCCGTGGAGGCTCATTTCGGAGCGATGGGCGCTGCGATGCGCTCCTTTTTGATTGGCATCTTCTTCGTCTACGGCCTCTACAATGGCTATGAATACCCGGCTTTTGGCGCGGCAAGTACGCTGACTTTTTCTTGGATGTGGCCCATTATTGTACGGAATCTTGTTTTTACCTGGTTGGTGTGTTGTTTCTGGGACTGGTGGCTGTACTTTGGCCCATTGAAAGAGCGTCTTCATCGTTATAAAATCGTCCCGAAATACCCGTCCTTTGGCCAGATGAAGCATGATTTGTTCTGGACGACCGTTTCGTCGGTGATTGCTGGTATTCTCGAAATCATCATGTGCCATTGTTGGGCAACAGGAGTTTTCCCCATGTCGCGGTCTCTTTGGGATAAGCCAATCCTTCACCTCGTTTTGGGCTTGACAATCACCCACTGGCGCGTTCCCCACTTCTATCTGGTCCACCGTGGTATGCACCCATGGAAAACCGACTACATCCCTGACTTTGGCAAGGTCCTATACAAATACGTCCACTCCTTGCACCACAAGTCATATAATATTACTTCTTTCTCCGGTACCAACATGCATCCTATCGAATCGTCGGTCTATTACTCTGCCGCTCTTCTCATCATCCCCCTTGGCCTTCATCCAGCTCTGGCCATTGGGACGATTATCGACCTAGCAATGGGAGCATGGATTGGTCACGATGGCTACATTTATCCAGGATCGGGAGACGTGTTCCATACCCTGCACCACGTTCACTTCGACTGCAATTACGGCGCCTCCCATGTTCCAATCGATTACTTGGTTGGGTCATTCATCAGCAAAAAGGAGGACCTGGCAAAGATATGGGGCCGAAAGCCGTTCGGACGAGAAGGCAATGACACAGACGTTCACGATGACAGTCCTTCAGTCGACAAAGTCGAGTAATTCGTCAGTCAGCAAATGTCTATATAAAGCACGAGCAGCAACGGGACTTTGAAAGTGACTGTATTTCTTTGATCGGCTAATTGATGTATTAATATTTATTTCAAATCACCTACAGAACATACAGAATAATTATACAATTTTGCTAATTTTATTAAAACGCTGACAAATGTTGCACAATCCACCGTGAAACAACAAAACCATTCAATGCTGAGGTTTTTTTATACATTCAGACAACTCAAAGTCGTATAAGAGGCACGTCAAATTTTTACCATAACAGTCTAAAGCCCTTGTATCAAGGTCCGGCAATTACATGGATGCCATTTAGGTGCAAACAATTTCGAACGGTCTGTTTGTTTATGTTTTTGTTTTTTTGATCATAAAGATGACACAGAAATGCACAACAATAACAGCACATAGTACTGAACGAAACTAATCAGCTTCAAAAAGGAGCATTACTGATTTGCGTTTGTTTTTGTAATGAAGCCTTTGCGTTTTTGCGTTTGTAAACAAATGCCTACGTTTGTTTACTGGGCGGCACTTGCTGAGTCAGTCTAGCGACACTCTCAGCATCTTCGTCAATATAGCCGGCTTCGGCCCATCGTGCCCAATACGTTCCAATCGTAACTTTTTTACCCTGAAGCGCAAATTTGTTTAGGAATATTACTTGAATAAATAAAAAACAATCTTACCTCTGTTTTTAAAGCTCCTCGGTGAACAAAATCAATCTCCTCCGACTCGTACATTCGATTGTAAATAGCCGACGAAACGTGGACCTTCATGCCCAAACCCGTGGCATGAACCATGGCAGCTGTACGCATTGCCGAGCCGAAGATGCCAACTTGAGGTATACGCAAGTGTCTGAAGATGCATGCCAAGCAGGAGCCTGTTTGCGAACATGAGAGAAATGAGTGTATATTTGAAGGTTTATGTTTGTGGAATTTTCCTCATTTTACCGGCATGCATCCCAATTCGCAGGTGAATGTTGTTTTCCTTTTCCAAATTTGTTGGTTCGAAGTCACCTTGCAGTTCAAGAGCCAGGTATAACATCTTCGAGGATTAATTACCGTAGAACAAAATGTTGGCGAAATAAACAGAAAAATACCTCTCCGATGTGACTCTGAGCGAAAAAGGTAAAAGTTAACAGAAATGACTTATTTTATTTTAATTATTTTATTCATTCTTACTGTGGCATGGTGCTCGCCAATTCCCGATGCAAGGCAAATCGAATCTCCTGTTTACACAACCATTTTTAAGAATTTCTGCATTTTCGAGTTTTTTCAAATTTCAAACTTGCCTAAAACGTCAATCTGTCATTGGCAGATTAAATTAATATTTTATACATTCATCTCTAGACATGATGAAAACCTTAAAACTGGAACTTACCTTGAAACATCTATATTTGACCAGGCGGTTTTCAAACTATTTTATACAATAATTTTAATAAATTAATATATTCAAAAGCAACCCTTCTCGCGCATTTCAACTTACAGTTTCAAAGAAATGTGTCAGCGTATCCATAAATTCGCTCGGCTCTAATGATTCCATCAACCCCGATGCATTCGTAATGTCCATCATCATGACGCAAGTGTCGGTGAAGATGCGAGCCGGAAACACGTCTCCGCTTTTGTAAGTTTTTACGAACGAGCGAGGAATGCAGTCGTAGATGAGAGAAAATGCCTTGTTAAGCGTTTCCAAATGTTGGTAAGATTCGACGACTTCCGTTTGAACCCTCCACGAAGCGCGGAAATGAGCTGCGAGGGTGACGACCGTAGTTACCGATGCGATTACGAAAATAATAACGGCTGCGTGAATGATAACATCGAAAGTAGTGAACATAAAAATTGGTTTTCACGATCCTCTTACAGAAAATGTCAGCATTGTCCCAGGCGCTGGAGTACTTTTCTAAAGCGATCTGGACGCTGACACGTAACTGCTGGATCATCCACATGATGTTGGCATCATGAATACTGGTAACTGAGACCCACTCATCAACGGCCATTGATCCGAAGTCTCGGATTGACACATGGCCATGAATTCGTTCGACGTTCTTTATCGATTCTTGATCGGTGAAATTCTTGGCCAGCCGGCGTGCATTGTCCGAGGCGAGTGGTATCGAACTCAAAAATTCGCCGTATTGATGGAAGAATGTGAGCAGCGACCGGTAGACCGGGTCATCAAATGATACGGTTCGATCTTACCAAGTAATAAATGGAGTAATAACAAATAATTTTCCATGCAAAGTGGCCAAGCCCCGAAATAAAAATTACTCTCTTTGACCAATTTCTTCCCAACAAGAGCGTAATTTCGAAAGTTGATGTGCTATTTTATGGGAAGAAATATCCAAAATGAAAAGATAATATTTGTTGAAGTATAAATGTACTGTTTCAAAGCAGTAAAAAACAGCCAATAAATCATCCCAGCCAGGAAATCGGTCTGCCTTCATTGTCAAGCCATTGATCAATGTCGCCAGTTTATCAATTAGCCCAGAGTAGAAATTGATAACATCTTCTTCCGAAGTGCCATTAGTTGCTTTTCTGGTGTCTCGCATCAATCTCAGGGCTGTACGGAGAGCAAATGGAGATGTTATGTTTTGGTGCTGATCGGCTCCTAACGCCGAAAAGTCAGTGGGCCAGGTGTTTAGTAGCAAAAGTTCCTAATTTTTAATGTCGGGTTCGTAGAGTTTTTAAACATTTTATCCCAAATAAAACCAACCGAATCCAAATTTCGCATAGCAATTTGAGCCTTTTGCAAAAACACGTCGTAGGATCCGCGGCTGTATTCGTAGAAGGGCTCCATTTCGGCTGAAAAACATTATACGTGAAGATTGAGAGATTTGGGACATTTCGAACTTACCGGATAGCAAAAGTATAATATCGTACATTTCGAAGGTCAGTTTGTTCAACGACTGCAAGCGGGCGCTTCTAGCCAGTCTGCTGCCCGACTGCTCGGCATCGCTGTAAACCTGCACAAGAATGCCGGCTATCGCAAGCGACGCTACGACCATAATTTCGGCAATTTGAACGAAACGGCCCAGCTTTGTCCGCGGATCGCCTCGCAAGCTATCTGCCATGTATCGAAGGCAGGAAAAATTAACCACCCCATCAGCGCTTGCAATTGACAATGCGTCGCCTTCAGCTGTTATCATCGGCGACGCTGAACGGCGTCGAAATTCGCCATCGTCCATCGGTGAAACCGCAGTCATTTTTTATTATTTCAGAAAACGAAGGTAGGCAATTTATTTTCTGAGAAACGAAAAACATTAAATGAAGGGACACGACAAATGTTGAAGGCTTCTTCAAGGATTCTTAATTAGGAATTAAACCGGCACAAAACAAAAAAACAACAACAAAGAAAGTCGTTTTCGACAAGTGCGACATTTTGTTTTTATTTACCTTGTTATGTTTTGTGTACTGCTGCTACTGAAAAGAAAACAACTAAATAACTAATTTGAGGTCTGTATTGACGTTCTCACTGCTGTTAGATAATGCAATATGAAATAGCAAATTTTTTATCGTTGTTCTGGAACTCGAGCTATTTTAAAAACAAACAAAACAAATTGAAACAATTTAAAATAATTATTTCGGCATTGATTTTCTTTTCGTGATCAACATTAAAAATTTTACAAGAATAAATTGGAAAAAATTCAGGGCA
The DNA here is from genome assembly GCA_004114325.1 of Zoophagus insidians. Classification (NCBI taxonomy): domain Eukaryota; kingdom Fungi; phylum Zoopagomycota; class Zoopagomycetes; order Zoopagales; family Zoopagaceae; genus Zoophagus; species Zoophagus insidians. The sequence continues at coordinate 20,607 of QZWR01000157.1, forward strand.
AAATCAGTCTAGACTTTTGCCAACATGATAGGACTTAATGGATGGCGGCGTAATTAGGCAGCAAAATGGAAATGTAGCAAAATGAAAACTTGGTGCGTTATTGTTAGAGGTCTTAAGATCATTTAAAAATGGCTGAAATGTTGAAAGTAATTCCGCTTGCTGTTTTTGCGGTTTCGATAGCTAATTTGGTGGTCGTTGAAAGTTGGTGTCCTCACTCCTACGCTATTGGCGTGCCACACTGCGCTAGTATCTACACGAAGGCTACTTGTTCCGGCAATTATTGGTACATTGAACGCAACCAATCACGGATAGATCTCTCGACGGACAACCCGAAAGACCCAGGCTACATTTTTGACGCGAGATATTTCCGAAACAAAATAGCAGCCCTGGTTGGCGCCAACGATTGTAAAATTCACGTCTACAAACAGCCGGGCTATTCCGGGGAAAAAACAGTTTTCACTGGCCAAGTTTTCGATCTTAGCCGAGATTTTCCTTCTTGGGCCAACACAATTCAATCAATTGTTTGCGAGTGCTCTCGAAAATGGGCGACTCACGGCATTTAAAGCTAGCGCGTAGAAAACGTTGTGATCACCACTTTCTTTATGAAATATATACATAATTACTTTGAATACCTTATGGGAATAAAGGGTTGATTATGGATTCATTTAATTAATAAAACGTAAAAGAAATCACTGTCAATCGATCAATAACGTCTCGCTCCGAAGTGATTCTCACTTAATTCAGCTGGAACCTGGAACCACACGAAATAGTGAACGAAAAGCTTGTCCTGCATGCCTTTCTCCCATTAATACCGACTGCCCAAGTCGGAATCATACATCCGTTCCTTCCCAAAGCCGACCGTTGTTTTCGCACGTTCAGCTGCCATTTTTTTGTTACTTTGGAAATATTCTCACAATTACCAATTTTTCTTGGCCCCGTTTACCCCCCAAAAGAATCTGAACACCTGCAAATTATATTTTTTAATTCAGCGCTGATCGTGAGCTGAATAAAAGCCGACTTTCAATGGAGTGATATTTGTAAAGTCTACATATTTCAGTCTGGTATTATTTAGCTCAATATACGAAATTTCGAAAAATTTTAATTCGTACGAATAAAAGAAAATGGATACAATTTTGATTGAAGTACTGCTGATCGCGGCATTTCTGTTTGGAAGCAGCCTGCAATTGTGCCCAACAACGGAAGAAATGGGCGATGCATGCGCCAGCCTGAACGACAACACATACTGTAACGGCAAATCACTTTCAATCAGCCGTCAAGCGAGATACGCCGAATTTACGCCTGGTAACGAATTTTATGAAAAAATGAAATCTTTGGTGGTTGCTTCGGATTGTAAGGTACGCCTTCGCCATTCAGCCGTCCTTTCCGCCACCGACGATCTGCCAAATGGCATCTACAACAGTCTTGCATATGTTTTCAAAGATCGAGGCGAAGGAACGTGGGAGAATAGTATCGCCACCCTGTTGTGCATTTGCCAAGGCGACGACTTATTTCGAAAATAACGAAAAATCGTCTCCTAGTATTTCGCTAAGCAACCTGTCAGAGTGACACAATTAGCTCCATTTTTGGCATTTGATAAATAATATATATTTGTGTCACCGAATTGTCTTTTCACTTTCATTAGCCTAATTGTTTCTTGAAAATGTCACTTTTTTACGACATTTAATTCGTTAACGCGTTCGCTTCAATCAAAGAAATTGAAATTGTGTTATTCCATGATCCTTGGTTATTTAGAGCTAAGAAAATCTTTCCATTACTTTCCATTATAATTTAAATGCGACGTCGTATTTGTCCATTTCTTTACATAATTTACTCGAAAGTGTCACTTTTTAACTTAATTGGCAAACACAAATTGAATTCTTTTTATTCCATGAACTTTAATTATGGAAAATTAATTTTCCAAAGCTTCAAAAGGAGCCGAGATCTGTTGCTTTTCGTGCATTTGAACGTGTCGTTATAAACATGTTGTTTTTCTGGGCTGTCCCTTTCATAATTTTGATTCTGGTGAACCATGTCTCGCCGTTCAAAGAAAGCAGGTTAGTCGTTCCTGCGTTTGTCATGTTCAGTGGCAGTGAACCTAAAGACGGCAAATCCTGCCAGGCAGGTGTCCAAATAGCTGCTGATGCGGCAAATGCAAGGCCAGATATTCTGCCAGCCTACAAAATCGAGGTTGAGTTCAAGGACGAAGGCTTCTACGGCATGAAATCGGTAGCCGAAACTGCTCGCTATGGGCGTGCAGACTTGCGCCGAAACAACTTTACCACAAAAAGTCCCGTGATCATCGGACCGTGGAATACGGATGGTTGCCGAAGAGCTGCCACTTTCTATCACGAATTTGGGCTCCTTGGTTTCAGTCCAAGCTGCGTCGGAACTCCGGTCGACGGAAATCGAAAAATCTACCCGAATCTGTTTCGAATCCGTGTCCCAATACAACTCGCCCTTTTCGCCGAAGTAAAGTTCATGCGGGACGTCGGCAAATGGCGCAAAATTGGTCTCCTGACGAACGCGGAAAGCTCCCGGGACATTTTTGACTCACGTGACCTGCAAGACCTGTTCGAACGCTACGGCTTGACTGTTGTATGGGCTCGATATGTTATCTGGGTGGAGCATGAAACTATTAGGACGCTGAAGGAATCGAACGCCCGAATTATAGCTGTCGAAGAGACAGATATCGGCTTTGTGGTCAGTTTCTTTTGCATGGCCTACCATTATGGCCTCACCGGACCGCGTTACATCTTCGTTATCCAGACGTGTGGAATGTGCAACCCATTAATGGACGTTACTTCCTTCCCAGCTGGCTGCAATTCAGATATCGTTACGGAACAGATGAAGATCACCTATTGGATTGGCGGATACGTCTTTTCAAATAAGAACTATGGACCGACTGCTCTTGGTTACGATAAGAACACATTCGATCAGCAATTTGATACAATGACGAAAAGCTCGCGAACCGCAGACTACATGACACGCCACTCGTGCTACGATACGATGATGCAGGCTATTTTGACATTGGACGCCGGCGAGCGGGCCCTTCAGGTCATTAACATGACGCTGAAAGATTACGCAACGGATCAGTTCAAAGTAGCCGAAGTGGTGAACCGATCTGCGGCAAGCGTCAAATATAACAGCCTCCATACCGGGTTCCAGGAATATTCATCTCGTCTGGAAATGGACAACGAGCAACAAGCCATACTTCGATGGGAGCCTAAATCTTCTTCCTTCGAGCTGATCTACGAAATCAAGAGAGACTTTCGGTATTCAGTTCCTGATCTCAACGGCTACGTTTTCACCCAAATCAGTCAACGTCCTTGGCTTACAAGTGACGGCTCGCCACCTAGAGATTTCCCTACAACAAAGCTGCTGATCCAGTCGAAGGAGTCAATTGGAACTATTAACGGTCTCATCGCTATCACCGTGATTGTTGCTGTTTGCGAGCTCGTCGGAATGATTCTATATTTCAGAAATCCCGCCATATCGATGCCGAAATCTCAGAAAGTGGCTCTCTCCATTGGATGCTTATTCCTGAAAGCGTCAATATTCTGCATTCTAGAGCAACCCTCAGCTTCAGTCACAGCTGGCAATGGACTCTGTTTTCTTCGCATTTCTTTCTGGTCGCTCGGAATTTCCTTGATTAACGGCACTTTCGCTTTTCGAGTTATATTCTTTTGGCAAGAACTCAACCGCTTTCTGAGTGAGAAAAAGGCCACGAAAGCTGCTAGCAAAGCTTCGACATCAGCAGCAACTCCAGCAGTCATTCAGCCAGATATTGCGTCCTCAAACCAGACGGAAAATCATAATTCTGTTCAAAACGCACAGCCAAGCACTTCTGCCACGAGCAAATCTGGCACAAGTTCATCATCGGCTCCAATGACAAAAACAGCAGCCGACAAAGCGAAGGCGGCACAACGGGCCGCCAATGTCGCTAAATTGAGCAAATCCATTTGGCAGCCGGGAACTGTAGTTAACGGCGGATACGGGATCTTGCTGGCCGCAAACGCCATTGTTCTTGTGGTGTGGGAGCTCACTGAACCATATCTGAGCCGCTCTCTGTCATTTATTCAAGCTCTTACGACTACTGGGGTGATGCTTTCACATCTCTTCAAGTGACCGAATGCTACTCGGAAAATGACACTGCATTCTTGATCGTTCTCACCTGCATCCACTTTTCGGTAATTCTGATGGGCTGTGCATTTGCGGTCGCTATCAGAAAAAGCTTGATTGTCAGTGACGTAACAGAGGCTAAATTCTTGTGTCTGGCTTGCATTAACAGTGCCGGCACGTTTATTGTCGTCATTTTCGCGTACGTTGTCACCGATATCAAACTTATCTCAGGCCAGACAGCTACTTGCATTCTCATCCTGATTCTTTCAACTGTCGGCTTTTTCCTGACAACATGGCCAGCAATCAAGTCTACGCTCGCAAAGGAAGTACCGCCAATTGCTCAAGCTACAAGCTTGACTGGGCTGTCTACAAATCCAACTTCGAGCAAATTATCAGCAGTTCCACCAGCATAGTTGTACTTTTTCATAAAATCACACAAATCTCAATCGAAATTCAAAATCATTTACTTTTGCTTCAGTATTTCCGACAGTTCCGTACAATAGTTAATCTATTGCTGCATACAGCATACGTAGTGTGAGATATAGATATACATGATACATTTAGCCCAGACAAGCGCACATTTTTACGTATATTATCATTCCCGCACTTGTGTTGATTATATTTTCAAAAACGAAAAATATTACACTACTGAAATGTTAACTAATTCATCTCAATTTTATTAGATCCCTCCGATGTTGAAAAAAACACTAAACCTTGACTGTTAGCATGAATCCATATTGTAAATCCATATTATATGAATCCATAGCATGTTTTTTTATTTTCCTAAAATGTCACTTTATTATCGAGGCAACTCAGAAAATTGCAATTAATTTTGTGAAGTGGTTCGGATGGCGCAATTTTTTGGCCTCGAATTTCTGATATATTTCTCCTGAACGTAAATAAAAAATAAGACTTCTATAGCTGACAATATCAATTTTATTTTAATAAAACCAGTTGATTTATACAGACTCAGATTTATCCGATTCAATAGTCTCGAAACAAATTTCATTTATTCGAAGCATGAAAACAGATTTAACGAAATGTCAATAATAAAGTTCAGAAGGATGCTTGCAGAGTTTTTTTTAAAGCTGAAAGAAGAAGATGTAGGTTAAGTTCTTAGCTGAAAATAGATGCAGCTGCATAAGAATGAATTGCAAGAAAAACGAGAACCGCCAAACCAGCCGAAATGATGTCACAGCTGCGAATTATACCGATCCGCCTTAAACAGTTTTTCGATGAAGTTTGATTACTACCACCACTACTATGACTGGGAGGCAAGCTGGAGTTTTGAAGTTCCCTAGCTGCCAGCCAGCATACCGACATTTGTTCCAAAGCACATGCTGCGCAGAGAATAGCCAAGCCAAAAGTGTAATCGGCCAGAAGAACGTGCCGTGATGTTTTAGGCAGTTGACTGATTACACTCGACTGCGCCAGGGTGACCGCCAGAAGGACAGTAACACTGATGCATGAGCGCGTTATTTCTTTCGGCGGTAGAATAAAAGAAGCAATTTCAACTATCACTAAAACAACGGTAGGGAGGACCAAATTTAGGATGTAGTAAGTTGGCTTCCGTGTCAAGGTAACCGTATAAAAAACGGTGCTCACTGCTTGACCTTTGTAGCGAATCTCTGCAATTGCAGTTGATTGTTCTGTGAAACTCCACTCCTCATGCTCCATAGCTGAAGGAAAGTAAAAGGCAGCCTGCTGATACTGGACCACCTGGGTGGAGCGCATTAGGGCAAAAGCGAACATGCATGTCTGTTTGTCGAATGGGAATTTCGAAAGTTCCAGAGAGCAGGCCGACGTGAAGGCGCCATCTTTGACCCAGTAGAATTGGAGTGTTTTGTTGGGAGAGTTCAAAGCGTCAGATTGGATGGTTGCGAGCAAATCTTCCCCGTACTTGTCTGTCGATTGCATGTAAATGTTCGAAGTTGCGGCGGAAATGTATCTGTAACCGGGGGTCCATACTTCTCTCGCCGAGCCGATGTAAAGCTGGTTGAACGAAGCTGGCTTTCTTGTCAGAATATCCTGGCTATTCACTGGGCATGTCGTAACTGACCACGTTAAAAGCAGTGTTGCCGAGACCGATATCGTTTCGTCGATTGTTGAAATTTCCAACAAACGATCGACTCCGAAAGTTGGCGTTACCATGGTAACAGGTCCAGCTGACGAAGGTGGTGGCGCTGCTCTGTTGGGCAAGAAATGGTCACATTCTTTCAGGATGTCAGCTGCAGTTTCATTGGCCAAGTTTAGATCAGAGATGGAGTCTGGAAAAGCCTGGGATTGAATCGTTTGCGAAGGCAGTTGCTTAACTGAATCGATTTTAGCCTGCCCGTCTATTAACGCTTTACCAGTTATTGATGTTGTGGTTGAAGTAGTGATGCTAGTTGTTGTTGACGGTTGGGAATTCGGCACTGTTGTTGAGGCTGGCGCTGATATAGCAGTTGAAGTTAAAATGCTCAAAGTTCGAGTAGACGACGATGCAATAACCGATGTTACTTTTGCAGTTGCCGACGCCTCTGTGTTTGCCGCTGATGCAGCTGACGTTAGCGCCGCTTTAGCTGTGGTTGGTGCCGCTGTGTTTGCGGCGGATGCAGCAGATGTTTGCAAGGCTTTAGCTGTGGTTGGCGCCGCTGTGTTTGCGGCCGATGCAGCAGATGTTTGCGAGGCTTTAGCTGTGGTTGGCGCAACAGTTGTCACTGCCGAGCCTACAGTCGTTAAGCTCGTTGTTGCAACGGATGTGCATGTCCACGACGAGTCCAAGACAGGGTCAAATAAGTGATCTGACACACACTTTGACTTGAAAATTTGTCCATTTTCACAGGTTACTTTTACGCAGCCTCCCACCAAAATGGTAACTGAAGTGGAGACTTCTGTAAACCACAATGAACAATCCGAACTAGTCTCCAAGGTGACACCAGGTTCGTTTAAAATTGACGCGCCTGACCAGCAATATGGCGCTGTTGTTGTTGTTGTCGTGGTCGTTGTCGTACTTATCCCATTTTGATCGCAATTGCTCACCTGATTAGAGACACATTTGAACTCGGTTAAATTACCGCTTTGCCATGCTCCGTTGACGCATTGCGAGGAAAAGCAAATATCCGGGTAGTTTTTACAAATGAAAAGCCCCCAATAGGTGCTGGCGAAAGAAGGCTTCGACACTGGCGTGGTTAATATCCAGCTGTTTTTACTATCCATTGAAAATGACATGTCAAAATCGCCGGCGTTTAGTTTAACGTAGTCTGGCAATGGACATGTCAATTGGCAGTTGATGAAATTAAAAACCTTTATCGAGATAAGAACAGAAGCAGCAAGATACGGTGTCATTTCTTTTATTTCTGAAGTGGTGCAAACACTAAACCGTTAGCAATGCTTCCTCAGGCTAGGAGCTGATGACAACTTCTGTCTGTTGATTTATAATCATCCGCCAGCCGTATTCAGTACCATGTAGTAAAAAAGGCCAGGATAGCAATCGCTGAAGTGTTCAATATCCTTAATTGGTAGTTTTATTTACTCCAATTTATTCCTACCTAGGATTCTATTGTTACCGATTCCTGCATTTTTTGTTAGTTCTACACACCGCTTCGTAGAGTCGTAGAGCTGTCACTGTGAATTACGACTGTTTACTCTATCCATTTTTAGAGTATTTTCTCTATATTTTCTATCCATTTTTATGACCACAGCATGTACACGCAAACTGATAAAAAATGTAAAGAAACTTTAAGAAGATTACAATCCTTTTATTGAGACTGATTAAATATAAGATTAAGCTTTCAGGCTAACCATTTATGAAAAAAAACTTCAGTTTTTACTGTTGTTAAAATTGGTTAGGTCTTTCTTGCATCGTTCCGCCTGGGTTCATTTTAACAATGTTCACAGCATATCCACTTTCCGGTCTGTTTCGCCGGTGCCAATGTGGCTGCTGAAGAGGATCGTCGTACGGGTCCGCTGTTTCGTACATGACCATAGAGCCATCGCCGATTGGCACACCTCCGTTCGGCAACATACCGCGGGGCAATCCCGTTGGATAGCCTGGGTAGTAGCCTTGATTGTAGCCTTGATTGTAAGGCCATCCCGGCTGCTGTTGCTGTCCCGCCTGTGGTTGGTACGGAACGCCCATTTGTGCGTACAGTTTGCGATAATACTCTTGAACTTGGCTGGCGTAATCCGAGTTCGGAATACTTGTCAGGGCGCCCCGTTGGGGATAGCCCAGTGCGTGTTGCTGCTGAGCAATCAGCTGCTGGTTGTAGTGGGCCCCCATCATCACATACGGCGGGTAGTCTATCTTTTCCTGATCGGGAGCATGCGGCGGCGTTGTTTGGTTGGGATGCGAAAGGGGAAGTGTTGAATGACCCTGTTCCGGATGATAGTAATGAGTATTGGGAAGCTGTTGCTGAGGCTGAATCATCGGCCGCCTCGCTGGTTTCGGAGAATCGTTCCCCATTTTTAAAGAAACTAAAAATAGATAATTTTCTTTCATAGCATGTTTCAAATGTTTTAAACATAAATTTGCGAAAAAAGTCACATCAACGATAAAAGCCACCACATCAGCCGTGTTGCCCAAACCAGTGAACACACAATTTTGAGAAACTTTTCATTCTTGTAAAGTCTGAATAGACCGAAATAAGAAATGAATTGAGTGGAGGGCGTAGGGCGTAGACTTTCGCCAGCATTGATTAATAAAGAAAGAAAGATGAATGAAAAGCAGCAGCAATAGGAATCCAAGGCGTACTTGAGTCAAAAGACACAGAACTGCGTCACGTATCCAAACAACATCATCGTCATTATTCACATTGCACTTCGTTTGAGTTCACATCTCTTCTTTCGTTTTGCGATACTTTATTCACTTTGATAACACTACTCGATCTCCTTTACGACTATGGCGGTAGTACCAAGGGCTGGAGCCCAGCAAGAGCTCACCGAATCGGAGCAGGGCGATGAAGCTGCGATGCAAGAATGGATGGAAAGTGCTGCGTACGATCCGTACAACTACAACAAACGCCACCAGAACTTTTACGTCCAAAACGCCCCCCAGGCACATCATTTCTTTCCCGACATGCCTGTCTTCGGGACGCCACAGCCGATGATTCATCCGAACATCATCACCCCAACCCCCGAGCAGCTCATGGCTCGATATTATCCTGTAAGTTCATCTTCGTTTTTATTTCTCTGCTATTTGCTTTTATTATTTTCTCTTGATATTCGAAGAGTGGCTTTTACGACGGCGATCCGGTGAATGACAAGTTGAAATACGAATTCGCCCGAGCCGCCCATGCCGAAGATTACTATTGGCTGATCAGAGCTCGTTACACGAATACAATGGACATGATGGCCGCGATTCGATCGCCCGATCTCTGGGCCACATTGCCCCGTCCTCCCGGGCAAATGAACGCGCCGCCTGGCAACTACGCAGGCCCATCGGCCCCACCCGGTGGTATCCCAGGCTTGTTCAGCCCCGGTGATTACATAAAGGGCATGGCGAAGCCTTTGTTTCGCTTAAAGTAAAAAAAGCCCAAACATATCAAATGTCAATGTTGTTTACGACCAATAAAATTTCCAATGCTGAAACTTGGGGCATTTATTTCCTTCCTTCACATTTTGTGAAAGGGTGAAAAGCTAAACGCTAATTCACCACCTTACGTTTGCAATTTGATCGTTAATATGTTGTTGATACGAATTTTGCTTCTGGAGGGTCTGCGTAGGCAAAATGAACTTGTTCAACATTTAAGACTTGCACTTTTTGAAAATTTAAACAGCTGGGAAGGGAGCTACAAGGATTTTCCCATCAAATGTTCTTATTTGAATTGTACCCGAAGATAAAACAAAATTCTCTCTTAGATTTTAGGTATATTTTCACCTGATATTAAATTTGAAATACATAAACCTATAACGTCGAACAGCATGATTCAAGCCGTATTTCAGGCAACGTTTCTCACTTTTTCGAGCTTGCTTTGCTTGTGGCCAGGGGTTGCTGAAACTGCACGGCTAAATGTTTCCCAACTGACACCGCTAAGAAAGCCGCACACCCTGCGACTGCTGAACATGATGCCACTTGAGCTGCCAGCGAGTATTAAAACAAGTGAACTCTTGACTATGATCGTCAACTCTCGAGCTGATATTTTACCGCAATATAACTTACTAGTTGACATCGAAGAAGAAGATTTTGGCCGTCTAGCATCCATAAAGGTCATCAACTTTTTGAGGCAATTCGAAGACGAAAACATAGGAAACTCATCGATAGTTCAATCGCCAATCGTAGTTGGTCCTTACTTTTCGACCGGCTGCAAAATGATCGGAAAATTTATGCACCACATCAACCAGGTTGACATAAGTACAACGTGCACATCGCCTGTCCTCAGCGAACACTACTTGTACCGAAATCTGTACCTGACGCAGACGACTGATAAGTTCACGGCCCAGCCTATCCTCAACTTCATCCGCGAAATCGGACACTGGAACAAGATCGCAATCATCTCACACACAGGCAGCGTCAACGATTACAGCAACGCTTTTTTCATCCACCAGAAAGCGATTGAAGCCAATTTCACGATTTTGTGGTTCGATTTGGTTGACGGCGAAATGTCAGATGCTGCGATCGGGTCGCTAAAACAGTCCGATGCGCGCATAATCATAGCGTACATGTCTGATAACGCGATGGCTTACAATTTCCTGTGCCAGGCGTACAAGTTTGGCTTGACCGGCGCGAAATACGCCTTTGCCATGAACCTCGAATCATTCTTCGTCATCGGCGAACGTCAGTACGAAAAATGCCCCGATGACGATATGCTAGTTAAACAAATGCCATCATGTTTTTGGTTCGGCCTCTCTGAAAATCCGCTTGATGGAAATTTGAAAACTCAATTAGGCTACACGCAGCTCGAATTCGTGGACGCCGTCAAACAGCTAACAAATGGCACGATCGTTGAAGACCATGCCTCTACGCGTGACAGTTTGTTGCTGGCAATAATGGCCCTGAATGAGACTGAAAAGACGCTAAACAGTATGAATTTGTCACTGAAAGACTATCAAAAATACCCGGAACTGATCATGCGTATCGCGAACCAGTCCGTTTTGAATTCGAGGGTAGTTGGGACCCGGGTAGGGCTCATGACCTATTCAAGAGGCGGTCTGCCCGATCGAGACAATAAGGTGATCGCCTATTGGTCTGCTGAAACGAAGAAAGCTTTAGATTTCGCATATTTGAAACAGCGCCCGAACAGTGTAGATTTCATCTACCCAAGCTACTACATCGATGTCATGCCCCAATATCCGATCGGTTCCCTGTTCACCCTGCCAAAACATGATTCTAGGCCTGTCGCAGAACTGAACGACAATATTCCTCAAGGTATTTTTATTTTCATCATAATCATCGCTGCATTATCGGCGCTGAGCATTTCTTACCCATTTCACCTCATCTGGACGCGAAGTGGCGTTTGCAACAAAAAGTGTAGAACCTTTGCTGTGTTTGGTTGCCTAGTCATCGACTCTGCATCATGTCTCTTTGCACTTCCGAGCCGATTGGGAGATTCACCAGTAGTTTGGGTGGCGAGTATGGTTATTTCAATCATAGGCCTTGCACTTCTTCACGGCTCTCTGGCTTTCGAGTTCATTTCGTTGAAATGGTGGCTCTTCCATCAGCTGCCTAATAGAAATAACACAGCCCTGTCACCGTTTAAAAGTGGTACCGCGTCAAAACAGAAGGTTCGTCCTTTAGGGTCGAGTCCCTCCTTGCCTGGTACTTCCCAGAGCCAATCTTCGCTTGCACCGGCGATAGGCTCAGCAACCATCGCCCCAGCGCAGCCAATCGGTTTTGCATTTCATTCGGACGTCGCGACATTCGGGGCGC